>UYJD01000008.1:656452-674357 GCA_900618795.1 Cyanodermella asteris | reverse complement strand
TGATCGGTCTTTCCTTTGTCCGTGACATGCGGGTGGTTCACCAATGACTGTGGCACATGGATACGGAAATCACCACTGTGGTAGGATCCTGTTGTTGGCGGGTGCAGATGTCAATGCGAGAAGTCTTCGAGGAGACACCGTACTTTACCACCTTTCGAATGTTGGCCTTGCCGAGCTTGTCAGTCTCATTCTAGAACACGGGGCAGACGTTAATGCAGCAAATATCAACGGAAAAACTGCTCTACACGAAGCTGTAGGTAGAGGCCATTTTGAGGTTGTCTGCATCCTTTTGGCACACAAGGCTAATATCGAGGCACAATATCCATTTGGATCGGGCACGGCACTGCATCGCGCGTCTGCACTAGGCGAACACGAGATAGCAAAGCTGCTTCTGGAGAAGGGTGCGAACAAAGATGCACGTAACGACAAACAACAAACGCCATTACATTTAGCTGTCATCCGACGCAAGACGCAGGTAGTCCGACTTCTCATAGAGCAAGACGCCGATCTCGAAGCACAGACGAATGCTGGAATGACGACGATGGACCTTGCTTGCGACGTCCCCGACCTAGGAAGTGTGATACTGCTTCTGGATAATGGCTGCAAGTGGGCACTCGAAAGCCAAGTCAAATTGCTTCTTTCAGCAGCCATGAAGGGCGACCGTCTCGCACTAGATTGGTCACTGTCGGCGCAGAGAATCTCGTCCTTCTCAGGGACAGACCTGAGCAGAGCTCTTATTGTTGCCGCACATTCTGGCCAGGAACTGGCTGTGGAATCTCTTTTCAACGCTGGTTCTGACATCAATGCGTACGTGGAAGGTCGTACTGCTTTGACCGCCGCAGTCTTAGGGATGGCCCGCAATGCTGAAACCAGACCCATACATACGGACTGGCTAGTGCGGTTATTGATCGAGCGAGAAGCAGACATCTTCTTTCGCACAGTCACAGGAACGGCCCTGGACATAGCTGTCAGAAACGGATTCCAACCCATCGTATGGACACTCCGCCATCACGGAGCGCATCTCGAGCCGGGTCATGCACCGCATCTCCTATGTCACCCAGGCCAATGCCCCCACAAGTACATTCCACCAGACCAACGCGGATAATGCTCTGAGCGAAAACGCATCCTCGGCCTCTGATCTCGCCATGTCGAAGGCGCCACGGCTCTCCCTTCGAGTCGCCGCCTGGATCAATCTCAGGCCTCTCCAGAACGACTCGACGGAATAGCTGATCCAGACCCACTTCCAGCGATGCGAAGGTCATGAAGTCACGCGCCTCTAGCTCCAGCGTCAAAAGCCGGCCACTGAAAGGCCCCATGGAAAAAGGCCGGTGCGTCGTCGAACATCACGAAACCAGCGCCGCCTTGCGTCGAAGACATGGCATGACTGCTTCAGAACTCAGCCGGATGAACGCAAACGCTCGGAGCGCCAATGCACCACGCCGTCTGACCGAGACAGACGTCGATGAATGCAGTGTTTCAACCCCCAAGAAGGCAGGAACGGCGCCGAGACCACGACCGATCAGCGCTCAGAGACCTGGCAGACGCAATTACGCACCAACGTGGCTCTTCAGATGCGGTGGAGATTCTGAGCAGATGAATGAATCTGGGCTTGAACAAGGAAAACTGCGCCCGGAATCGGCCGATGAATAATTTTTTTTGGGAGCCTAGACAGCTACGAAGACGAGTGCAGACATATGTTATCAACATTGAAGCAATTCACACATTGAGCTCATACATCTCTGCTTCACTGGAGAGTCTCGATCACCAGTTCGACATCGGCCTGCTGCCTATCAACTGCCTTCGAATACAAGCGACGGGCTTCGGAGCTTCACGCTCGTACCAAAGCAATGCGTTCGAGGGCAAGACAGAGTTCTGGGTAGTATAAGACCCTGGCCTGAAGTGGCCTTGCTTGAGGACAAAACAATCAAAAATTACATCTGAATGTGGATCGACACGGTAAAAGTGTCAAGTGAATCTCATTTCCCAGCCAGATGCTGTATGGGGTATCAATGCAATAGACCAGTAGGCTATATCACTCCCATGACCAATGCAATGCAAGATACCTTCTATGCAATATCGACCATGATTTTTCCGTCCCAATACTGCGCCTTGCTCAAATCCTCAATCAGTCAACCAACATACTGTGCTGCATTTCCAGCGCCATTGTATTCCCTTGCACCGCGACCGTCGGCATACTCGTATCGTGGAGGTGGTGGCGGTGCCATCGAGTGAGCCGCCCTTTCATATCCCACAGCTGGCCGGACACTCGCCTGTCGAGCATACCGGTCATCAGCCTCAATGTACCTTGTCGCATCTGGGCGCACACTCTGCACACGGTATGTGCCATCTCGTGGGGCATCCTCGTAGTAGACCTCGCGAGGACGCTCTGCGTAAGTTGGTCGAGCCGGCTCGTGAATCACACGTTCGTACCGTTCCTCACGCGGATACTCGCTGATCCGGACAACCTGAGGCCGCTCAGCAGCATACTCTGGCTGGTAGCTGGGGGCGACACTGGGGGCGCGAGCTGCAGGCTGCGATGGGTATTCGGCATAGCGAGGTGATGTCGGCTCTGGATCAGCGCGTCGCTGAACAGTGCTGGGTTCGTGGAATTGTCTTGCGGACTCTGGAACAACGCTACCGATGCGTGAAGCTGGGCGACCAACATAAGTGGGCTCGCCTGCGTATCTCGGCTCTGGGGCCACGGGATATCGAGGTGGTTCCTGGATGATACGTTCATAGTACTCGTTGCCGAACTGATCTCTAACGATGCGACGGACCGGAGGTGGCGCCATGCTGCTGGCCTGCTGTTGAGGAGGTGGTGAACGACCGCGACGCTGTTCAGGAGCATATTCACCAGCAGGTGGATCCATTGGAGCAACCGAAGCTCGATAGGCGGAGTGCAGGTCAGCATCTGATCTCGATACATACACCTCCCGAGGAGCCGTTTGGAGCGGACGGCCAGCATCGTTGTAGTAGACATGCTCACGAGGCTGCGTCACAGGCGATTCTGCACGGACCATCTGGCGCTCACTGACGACACGGCGCAAGTCAGGCTCACGACGCACTTCATGTCTGACTTCTGCGCGCGAAACAACACGAACTGGACTCGATACACGATGGAAGCCAGGGTCATCAATGTAGTGTACCTCCCGTACAGGCCTCGCCTCGATCCGTCCTCCGCGGGGTGAGTAGGCATCTACATCCACGGGTCGACGCACAATCTCTTCTCGTGGAACATACCGCGGCAAGGCGTCCACCGCCTTGGGGGACGACGGCTCGTCCTTGATGCGAACGTCAGGGGATCCCATTCTTCTTCGGACATTGGCACCATCAGGACCGTTGTGTGGATTCGTGTCGCGGCGACGCTTTCGTGTCATGGTTTGCTGGTTCAATTGTGGGCTCTGTCTGCCTGATATGGGGACGAGATGAGGGCTCGGGCCGTGTGCTTCGTTGATACGAACCTTGTCCATGTATGATGGTCCCTTCATGGCAAGAGGAGAAACACGAGCGGGTTGCGGAGCCAGAGGGGAAGTGATTGTGCTGCGAACAACAGCAACATCACGTGTGGGAGTCATACCACGGCCGCTGAAACGGCGATCTTGCTGAGGGAGACGGCGAGCTGAAGGCGGTAGGGGAACGTACTGCGCGTCGTCAATGCGAAAGTCTGGATTTGGCCCATGAGCAGCTCTGGCAAGATCGCGCTGATACTGCTCGTCGGCGCGTCGCTTGGCGCTGGCTGGCGAGTCTTCGGCAAGGTTGACAGCATTACTACCCTGTTGTCCATGGCGGCTGTCATCGCGCTTCTGCTTCTTGTTGGGGTGGCCGCCGTTGCCTGCATTGGCATAAGGCTTCTCGGACTCTGTGCTTGTGAGATTAGGCTTCAATTGCGCAGCGAAAGCAGGATCATGCGAAAACTTGCAAGCTCCTCCACGGTTGCACTTCCCCTTGAAATAGTACACACAAGGCTTTGAAGCAAGTTGAGCGCGGCTGTCGTTCGCATCATCAGCCTCATCGTCGTGTGCCTGACTAGAGTAAGACGACTGCTCATCAACAGATTTGGCGGGCGACTTCTCCTTTGCAGCAAGCTTCTCAACATCGATCAAGACCGGGCGCACACTTTCTTGCGCCTTTTGCAAGATGTCGTCCACATCAAATTCTGGCAGGATGTTCTCCCTGTCCAGCTTGGGCCACGCTGTAGACCTCCTCTTTACTTCGTGCTGCACAGCATCTTCTAGTTCGGCGCGCGAAATATTGGACTCTGTCGCGATTAGTAGTGGAGACTTCTCCAAAACCTTGGGGTCAAAGCCTTGCAGGGCAACTGGCATAAGCTGTCCATTGGGCTGCGACTGCGAAGTGGATTTCAAGTAGGGCTGGGCGGCAGATCCGTCACCATTGCTGGAGTTGTATGATGCATGAACTGCGCTATTAGAGTTAATTGCTTGGGCGTTTGCTGCGGTGACTTGACTCGAGGTGGCTGTCTGGGCACTCAAGGGCTTCAGCTTGGGATGTTGACCTGCAAACACGGCATCGTGCAGTTTGATGAGCTTCTGGTACTCGGCCAAGTCACTCGCAGTGGGGACAAGTGTCCCGTTGACTGCTGGAACAGCAACGACGCCAGTGGCCATGACCAACAGGATGCACCAACAAGACTTGACCGGAAAGGGCAGGGGAGACAGTGTACAGCTGCTAGAAACACTACGGGAAATCCGCCCGGGAACCGACCATGCAGTGTGATCGGGAACGGTTACCGATGGTGGTGAGATTTGGTGTGTGTGCGAGGAAGAGAAGCGGCCGGCGGCTGGCGATATTTGAAGTCGAGAAGGGAAGCGCCAAGGAGGCGGAAGTGCTTACGTCAGCGCAGCGTGCTGCTTCCCCCCGACTTCATTCGCACGCCGGTTTGGGAGCGCTGTCGACGAGTCATAAGTATCCTCCCATCCACACTCCTTCACCCCGTAGAGTCACTCTTTCATGTTCCCAGCACGTCTCTCCCCTTGCGCTGCGTATTTGACCCGTTCTTCGCCCGTGTTCTTCAGCCGTCTTCAACCTACAATCACACGTCTCAGCAGCAACTCGACAGCCATGGCGGATCGCAAAGCCGTGTTTTTCTTCGACATTGACAATTGCCTCTATTCGCGGAGCAAACGTGTTCAAGACATGATGTCCAAGTTGATCGATGTCTACTTTGAGCAGAATCTAGCCTTGTCACCGGAAGACGCCACTATGCTTCATACCAAGTACTACAAGGAATATGGCCTGGCAATTGAAGGTCTTGTTCGCCACCACAAGGTCGACCCGCTGGTGTACAACGAAAAGGTAGACGATGCATTGCCCCTGGATGATGTCCTTTCACCGGATCCAGACCTACGGAAATTGCTTCAGGATTTTGACCGCACAAAAGTCAAGCTTTGGCTGTTCACGAACGCTTATGTCAACCACGCAAAGCGCGTCACCAAACTCCTTGGAATTGACGACTTATTTGACGGTGTAACATACTGTGATTATGCCGCTCCCCGGCTCATGTGCAAGCCTGCCAAGGCACAATTCGAAAAGGCAGAGCGTGATGCGGGCGTCCAGGCCATGGAAGACTGTTATTTTGTGGACGACTCTCATCTGAATTGCAGACATGCATCTGCCAGAGGCTGGAATACAGTCCACAAGATTGAGCCAGAAGACAAGGATCCGGAGCCGAAGGCCTGCAAATATTTCATCCGGAACCTGGACGAGCTGCGAGAGCTGTTTCCGCATCTCTTCAAAACACCGACGGCCACCAATGGCCATGCTTGAGCCTAAATTACATGCATGGAATCGCACTTTGCGTACTCATCCGAGCCCGGCGGTTCCCTCGTTGCTTTCAATACCAGTGCCATATCCCGCTGAGGCGTGGTTCTTGTATCCTGTAAATTTACCCTCACTTCCTCCGAGGTGTGCATCGATAATTGCTCCCGTGCCGTTCTTGACGGCCTCAATCGCTTTCTTGAGGACCTTCGATAATTCTTCAACATTCGCGGCCCGTCCTGCCCAGGCCTCACCTCCAGACGCAGCATAGCCGATGCCGGCATAATCAGGAGTCGGGGCAAACGAAATGTGCAAGTCTTCGTTTGTCGCCCTGCTTCCATGGCCGTCAGGGTGCACAAGGAGCAGGCTTCTCTTGGGCGCGTTCCATCCTTTGTTGTTCAGGACAATGGTCAGGACCGGAATTTTGTATCGTGCTGCCATCCAATGCACACTCCCAGGCACACTGAATAGATATGTACCATCACCGACGATTTGGCACACAAATTTGGCTTGACCTGATCCTTCCACTGCTTCGGACGCGAGTTTGATGCCCAGCGCAGCTCCACCAGACCAGCCAAGTCCACCACCACCGCAGTTGGTCCAGCTTCCGGGCAGATGCGCTTTGATCTGATCAGCCACTAGGATTGTGTTGGTCACTGCTTCGATTGCAAAGATTGTGTCTTCCGGAACGGCTTTGCGGATCTCGGCGCATAAGTATGCGGTGTTGAGAGTTCCATCTTGTGGTGCCGCTCCTTGCTCCTCGATGCTTTTCATCCGCTGTTTGTACAAGTCCGACAATGCGGTCGCTCTCGCTTCGCGCGTGGAAAGCTCTCGGCTCAAGTTTGCACTGCCTTTCAAATATGCGTTTAGCTGAGAAATGGAAGTGAAGGAGTCTGCTTTCCATCGACCTTCTGCTGGGATATAGAAAACGGGCATTTGTTGCTTCAACGGGTCAACATCGACATGGAAGATCTTGGCGTCCTTCTTTGGTTTGCATTGTGTGGGGATCCAGGGCACATCGCAATCAAGAACAAGAATGAGATCCGCAGTCGTGACGCTGTCATCACTTCCATAACGAAGTCCAAGCCACCCCGGATGCGTGCTCGGAAAACACATGTCCGAACCACCAGTGTCAAGCACCCGAAGCCCTTTGACGGTGTCTGCGAGTTCGACTAGCGCACCTGGAGACTTATGGTTTCGTCCACTGTACCCCGTAATCACCAACGGCTCCTTTGCCTGCACAAGCGCCTCCGCAATCGTCCTAACAGCATCTTCAGGCAGCGCAGAGCCCCCAACCGCATCCCAATGCCGCTCATCCAAACTATACGGCTCGATCTCTTCCTCCATAACCTCACGTGCCCCATAAACATACACCGGACCCGCAGGATCGCTCTTCGCAAACTGCAACGCGCGACGCACAATCTGCTTGACGTTCTTGCCCGTCTTGAGTTCACCCGTGAACCGACAATACTGCGCAACAATCTGTTTCTGGTCCGGAACATCTTGGATCCAATGAATGTACTCCGTGCGACTCCCGCGGGACTCGCCTTCGATCGTGAACGGGGACAAACCGGCGAAGATCAGGACTGGACAGCGGCCGCAGGAGGAGTTGTGGACTGCGGCTGCAAGGCCTTGGGTTCCCACGTCGACGTGTACGAGGACGCATTGGGGTTGGTTCGTGACGCGGGCGTAGCCGTCTGCGGCGGACATTGCTACCATTCTGTAGACCTAGACTTAGTAATCAATGAACATGGCTTGTTGTTTCGGCAACTTACTCGTTTGGACATGTGTAGATCTTTGGGATCTTTGTGTTTTCGTTTTGTGCTTTGACCATCGCTTCCAGGATGGAGGGATGGTCGGAGCCCAAGTTGACGAAACATGCTCTAATACCCGCCTACCCTCGTCAGTACTCATCGAATTTCGTCTCATATTGTATAAATCGTCTTGCCTCGTACAAGCCCTCAAAAAAGGCCGCTGACGCCGTATACTTCCTAAACCCAGTCAGTCGCCATCAGTACTGTGCATCAACAAGCCCAATTCATACATCGCGTGTTCTATCACTCAGCCGGCGTGTAACTCTATCTCAAACAGTTCTCGAAGCACAGAAACATGCAGTGTCACTATCCGGAGCTCGTAGCACCTGATTGAGTCTTATTCAACTCCTAGGCCGGTACCGTCCCCCCGCAATGCGGAAGACAGACGGCCCAACCAGGGGTCTGTACCGCTGTTAGCCGAACCTGTTTGGAGTGGGACTGTCTCCACCGTCGCTCCGCTGCCCGCTTCCGCTTGGCGGGTGCGCGATTCGGCAGTTGACTTTACGTAGGTGTTCACGTTTGCAGGTGCCGCTGAAGGTGCTGATGCTGTTCCGTCCATCCTTCGACCTACTGGAGTCGCTTTGCATTTTCATTTCGACAGTCTCGATGATGCCATATCCTGTCGGTTTCTCTCATCACCATTGTCGCATGCAGTGAGGATTCTAGCAATCAGTGGACCTGGCAATTGACCTTGTAACAACAAACTGCAAAACCTTCTTTTCTTCCTCATAGCTCGAGACTCGTGCCCGCCACCTACCTCGGTTTCAAACTCTCACTCTCACTCTCACCCTCCCCATCATTCGATATCGGAATCGTCCCCCTCATCTGCCACGGCCTGTTCCTCTCCCCCTCCCTCACCTCCCCTGGGGCGGCCTCCACATGCAATACCACGGCGCAACCCCCATGTCATGATAAAACCTCTTCCAATCCTCCGGGCACCCAGCCGGTAAAAACGAGTGACATTTCATGACGCATCGGTATCCCGCGCGCTCGTACGCCGGGCGGCCCATCTCGGTGGCTTCGACGAAGCCTTCGAGGCGTCGCTCGTCGAGGAGGCGGTTGTTTTCGCTCAGCAGGAGCTGTGCGACGCCGCGGTGGCGGTGACGGGGATGGATTACGAGGTTCCACATCCCTGGGAGGAGGTGTCAGTGGGGGTAGAACGACGGAACTGGATATCTGGGCATGGGACTCGGTTTGATGTCTTGCATGGCGAAGAAAGGGTCCCGATATGATTTGGATGAGATGGGTTGGGTCTGCTTACCTCCGTGGGGACCTTGCATCCACATGCTCCGAGCAGTGTAGATCTGGCCCATCTGGTCCTCACAGAATTCCCTTACACTCTCGCCTGGGGGATCAAATCGGTCAGCACAAGATCAAATCTAGCCAGCCCCATCCCCATGAAGACACCATTGATCCACACCTCAAAGTACCTCACCCACGCTACAACTCGGATCCCCTCCGCTACTCCCCCCTTTCGTTCACCACCCTTCATCCCACACTTCACGCTTCACGCTTCACAATCTCACTCACCTTCCGGCCACCACCACAACCTCAACCCCGGCACCCCACTCCTCGCACCACTCGCCTCCGCAAAATTCAAAATAACGCCCCCTACGATCCCGTCGCGTTCGTGCCGTACAACCAACCAGACCCGATCCGGCGCATCGGTGAATTCCTTCCACATGCGATCTTTCGAGGCGGCCACGGCGGCGGTCTTGGCCTCTGCGGTGTAGCCGAAGATGGGGGTCGCGATGCGCACGTTGTGGATGTAGGGGTCCCACCACGAGGCCCAGACGCAGTCCATGAAGAGGTCGAGGTCGGGCCGGGTGCGGAGGGTGGAGAGGGTGTAGGGGGATGTGGGTGAGTTGGACATTTTTGTGGGTTGCGGACGGAAGCGGGAGGATGATGGGTGGGATGAATTGGGATGGGATGTGTAGGCTGAGGTAGGAAAGATATATGCAGGGTTGAAGACACAGGATGGAAATATTGGCGATGGGAACATGTGAGTGAGCTGGAGGCGGGCAGGGGTGGGATTTATGAGGTAGGTTTCTTGATGGTACCCACCTGCGGCCGTCTTGGAGACCGGGACATTCAGCTGAGTTCAGCATGATGCAGATCACGTAGATACACTGTATCATTCATCGTATAAACGTTATAATGCGCCGCTTGCTTCTATCATAACTCAATGACATACTCCCCCTCCATCTTCTTATGCAGCATCTCAACCACCAGCACCGGCAGCAAACTTGCTCTTCGCCCTCATCTTCGCCCCAAAAAACCACAACACCAAAGGCGCCGGCACACCAATGACCAACCCCAGAAATCCCAACAAACTATTTCCCCAACCCAGACCCAGCGCAGCGTACATGTACGGCGCGAAAAGCGGGAAACCGAAACCCGCCAAACTCCTCAGAACCGTCGCCGCGGCCACCGCACTCGCCGCATACCTCGTGTACGAATCGATCAAATACGTCTGAATACACTGGAACCCAACGATCGTTCCCGCCGCGAAGATCGCCGCCCCGATATTCGGCACAATCCAGTGCGTAGCATACTGTGCGCTCCAGCCGTAGAGGAACAGCCCGATAGGGACGAGGAGGGATCCGGGGATCATCATGGGGACGCGGTATTCGGGACGGCCCTCGCCGTATTTGGCTTTCAGGATACGATAGAAGCGGTCGTTCAGCGGGGCGGAGATTTGGGTTCCGAGGAAGAAGCCGACGGCGAGGGAGATGTAGTTGAGGCCCGCGATGCCGACGTTCTCGTGGTAGACTTCGCGGAAGAGGGAGGGGAAGGTACTGAGCACGAGATACATGATTCCGTAGAGGTATGCCATGTAGATGGCGAGGAAGATGACAATCGGCTGCGTGAAGAGCAATCGGAAGGGACGGGCCACGGCGTGGCGGATTACCTTTGCGAGCGTGCGGTCCGGGTGCTCGAATTGGGTGTGGAGAGCCGTGTTGCCGGTCTCTTTGCGTAGCTTGGTGGCTTTGCGGGCGAGGATGACGGGCGCGTAGGTTTCGCGGAGGAGGTAGAGGCCGCCGATTTGGATTACGGCGTCGGCGATGGCGGTTGCGTAGAAGGACCATCGCCAGGTCGTGTTCAGGGTGATGAAGCCTCCGGCGATGGGACCGATGGCCGGTCCGAGAAGTGGCATGAGCGAGTAGATGGCTACGGCCCGTCCTCTTTGCTCGGCTGTGAACATGTCGCTCAAGACTCCTCCACCGATTGCGAGTGGAGCACTTCCTCCCAGTCCAGAGAGCAAACGGAACGCGATCATCATGCCGGTGTTTCTTGCGCCACCGCATGCTGCGTCGAAGATGAGATACAGCAGGTTGGCTAGCTGGAGGACCAGAACTCGACCGTATATCTCAGACAACGGGCCCAGGAATAGAGGTCCAATGGCGTATGCGAGAACGAATATCGACAACGTCATCTGCTGCACGACCTCGTTCGTGATATTGAATTCCTGTGCGATCGCCTGAATCGAAGGCGCCACCATCGACGAAGACATCGGGGAGATGAACGTGAACGAGGCGACCGTCAACAATCCAAGCGCTTTCCTCCTCATCGGCCAATTCTTCGGATTCGCGGGATCGTCCGGCCCATCCCAGGTGACGAGATTCGGATCTTTGGGCTTTTTCGATGCAAGCGACTTGCTGCTCTTCTTCCGTCCCACACCCTTTTCGACATCGAGCGTGTCGCGGATGCCCCCTCGCACCTCCGGTTCCGGGCTGCTGTCTCCATCTCCGTCCGCAGTGTCGGAAGATGGATGCTGCTCGAATTCCTCCTGCTCCTCCTTCTCCCTGACCTCTTCGCTATAATCTTCCTCTTCGTCCGAGTCGTGGTCGGCCTTGTCGTGGTATACCGAATGATCGTCGAGGTGCTGCGCTGAGATTATTCGGTGCAGTTCACGCCTCCGCCCGCTTCCACCGCTTCGGTTCGTGGGCGTGCGCGACAAAGATCGTTCTCGACTTGTGGAGGGATTGGTGGAGGGGTTCTGGGACGAGCTTGGCTGACTGGGGTCGCTGGAGTTGCCGCCCGATCGAATGGCCTCGAATTCGGTCATGCTGAGGCGGTTGTCCTGCTGTAAGCGGTTGCACGAGGTCGGATGCAGGGATGTCTGTGATCAAGGCGCCACAGCCTCGTGCCGGAAGAGCGAATTGGCAAGCAAAATAGGGTAGTAGGTACGTAGGTAGATAGTCTAGTAGATTGACAATGAAGCGTTCTCGCAAGAGACTCCGGTTCAATTAATATTAGGATGTACAAGCAGGTGCTGACGACAAGTTCATGTATGACAAACAAGGGCTTGCTCCGGGCTCGCAGAGCAGCCCAAACTGATATAAGTCCACGCAGACACTGGAGGGCGAGATGCAACTGCGAACGTCGCAGTTCATCGGCATTCCCAGTCGCCTCGCCGCGCGAGCGGGATGACTCAAACACCAACGGCGCCGGGCCCGAAACAGCCTAACTCCACCCCGAACGAACAAGAAAGATGCAACATGCAAAGTGATTCGTGTGAGATTGACGCAGATGGCGGCGCCGCTGCACGCGTTCGCGAAAAGCTTATATCCAGGGCCGAAGGAAACTGAAAAATTGTTTCTGGGACTGCGACATGATTGGTGTTCGTTGGGTGAGGGGCGTTAGCTTGCCGAATATCCGTTCCACAGACGACGACGACGATGATGATAGGCTACCTACAGAAATTGTTTCCGATGATTCAAGACACACACGTTTGCTGACACGCGTGTTGAGCTGGGATAAAGATAACGTGGCGAACAAACCGAATTGTTGATCGGAAATGATGGTCAAGACTTGAGGTTTTTCTTTTACTTTTTGTGTTTATCGATTTGTCTGTTGGTAAAATTCACGACCATGCCAGACTTGACTTCGATTAGACTGTTGAAGATAGAGTTGAGAGCTGACATACATAATTGCCATCAATCTGACGTCTCGCAGCTAACACGCAATTCAGCTGGTTTTCGATTACTCGTTCAGCGCTACATGCTCTCACCGAGTACGTGCCACTGGCTCGTTCTGTTTGGAACCATAGTTCGATTCATTTCTCGTTGCATGATGGCTACTCCAGTCTGTTTCGGCCTTCCAGTGCGGTGGTGAGGATCCTTGTCAATCGTCCTTTGGAATTGAAAAGTCTCTAGTTTAGACCGTGACCTCAGCATCTTCGGTCTCAATGCGCCGCCCGATGAGCGACTGGAGTACTACATTCAGACCTTCTCTTCAGTCTGAGCTTCAAATTTCGCAGCTTGCTCCTGCGCCACAACAGCCAAAGGAGTATCTTTCATGTGCTTCCACTGCCGTCCCACACAGCCCGGACACGCAAGGCAACTGACCATAAGAGCAACCCGGAAGATCTCCCCGAGCGCTTCGCTGTGCGCTTCGACCGTCTGGTCCAAAAAATTTGCCGACACGCAGTTGCGCAGCTGCGTCGCACCGAGCTGCATCACAAGCAGAGGATGCACCGACGGGATGTCCAAAGCAGCGATATTCCGGACCAGCTGTGTAGTCAGCACATTACTCCCGGCACTCAAGAACACGGCGCCGCCAAAGATTTCAGTCGAGAAAGTGATGGAAACGCCAATATGCATGTCATCAATCGGCAGGACGGCCTGCGCCGCGATTTGCGTGAGTTGCCAGGCGAGGCCAGGCCGACGCCAAAGTCGAAGAGGATCTGGTACCCTACACAGTGGCCTTCGTGGGCAGAGTCCGTTTTGCGAGATGTTGTCGGTTCCTGATGACATTTGGCATGGCTAACAAAATCGTCTTCAACAACGCGAGCAGAGAGGAAGAAACAGAGATGGAAGTGATGTACAATGTCGGAAAGCGATGAGACAGCAAACCCATTTACCTGAATTCCTAGGGCTGGGAGTAGGGCAGGAGGCCTTGTATGCCCGGGCTGCTTGCCGGTGCCACAAGCCATGCTCTGCGAAGCAATTCACTTGAGGCATGGTGGTTCCCAAGAGGGTCGCAACTCCTTTGATAACCAGTCATCGAAGCGCCCTTTCTTTGCTGTAGAGATAGGGCAGGTTCTCACCTCCTTGTTCCTGATGGTGTTACGTTTCTTAACAATGACCTTGGAGGACTTGATTGATAGTGAAGTGGTGGCGTTGCCTCCGAGACGGGCCTTCAAGGGCGTCAATGAACACACACGTCGCAATTCGGACCTTGGAAACAAAAGACAGTAATTAAGGCGGGTGAGAGAGGTCTCTGTCGGCGTCATTGAGTAGTGGGTATTTACGTAGGTTTCCAACCAAGTACTTTGCTGGGTACTTTGTTGGATACTTGGCTGAGTACTCAGCTGGAAATGCGGCTAGATACTCCGACGGATGTTAAGCTAGGTGTTTGTTTAGCTGGCGAAACATCAAATCCGGCACCGACATTTTCCCTATCTACCTTGCTAACTTCATGTCAAGCCTGTTACCCTTTGTATGTCGATCAACGGGACAGAGGATAGATTTCTCCCCTGTCATGGCATGCGTCATTCAGGAGCGGAGCTGTGCCGCTGAAGCTCCCTTATTCCGCTCGAGCTGTCATCTCAGTTGCAACTTACTTCCATTACCTCTGCATCCAGCAATAACTACATTTGCAGCGTACATAGCATCAAGCCAACGTCCATCATGTCGACCTCCAACCTCGGCCTGGGAGTAGCATTCCCCAAAATGCTCCGTAAGCCCCAAATCACCCCGAACCCTTTCATGCCCAAGTACTGACTTCTCTACAGCCATCACCGGTACCTGGGCCATTCCCATCGCCCTCTACTCCATCTTCCTCTCCAACCGCGTCGTCTACTACCGCCTCTCAGCCAAGACCTTCATCGGCGAGCAGCCCAGCGACGCGGCTGTGGCCGCTTCCACAAAGGCGGCCTCTCCGCTCTTCCGCGCCATTCGCTGTTTCTCCAACTACATAGAGACGGCGCCGCTGGCGGTCGCGATCGCGAGCGTGCTGGAGCTGAATGGGGCCAACAAGAGGACGCTGAACTATGCGTTGGGCGCGTACCTTGTGACTCGAGTCTTGCATTATGAAACGGGTCTGATGAATGAGAATGCCATGGGATTGGGACGCCCGATTGGATATTATGGGACGCAGGCGCTGCTTCTGGGAAGCGCTTTCTACCTGGGGAGCCTTGTCAAGGGATATTGGGGATTTTAAGTTGAGGCATGGCGAGATTGCGTGCTTTGAGGAGGACATGGCGGTTGTCCGATATTGAGTAGGAGATTGCGGAATCCATTTGAGTCGTTGGCATTGCGATATGGATATACGGCTTGAGGATGACTGGATCAACGCCCGCCAATAGCATCTCTCAGTCATAATGATCATAGCTTCGTACTACAGTAAGCCGTAGCAAGTCAGCCCGCTCGTAGCTGCGACCCGTCAAGCCGTATCAGCCGTGTTTCCTTCTAGCTCAGGTACCAACTGCGGTACATCACCACTCCCACACTCATTTCGAACAACCACCTCAAATCCCCCGACATGCAATTCTATCCCGGCCAACGCCTCTCCTACGACTCCAACCTCTGCACAGTCCGCTACATCGGCAACGTCTCCGGCACCCAAGGCACCTGGCTCGGCGTCGAATGGGACGATCCCAGCCGGGGGAAACACAACGGCGAGCACCAAGGGCAAAGCTATTTCAAATGTAATCAAGGCAAACCTACACCCTATCACCATGGAACCGGATTTTAACATTCGACAGGCGTGAGTAGAAGCCGGACTGCGGGCTCATTCGTCCGACCAACCCGCCCCTCCGACCACCCCGGCGGCGTGAGCTTTCTACAAGCCTTGCGGTCTAAATACGTGGAAGCCGAGCCCGCGGCCGGAGATGTCGCTCCCGTGTACTTTAATGGGAAGCTTGCGGAGGAGGTTGGGTTTGACAAGATTCGACGGCAGCTGGCTGCGCTCAGGGAGTTGAAGGTGGTTATCCTCGATGGGACGTGTTTGAGTGGGTTGCTGGAGCGACCGCTGGAGGCGACGGAACCGTCGCGGACGCGGGTTGAGGATGCTATGAGGGAGCTTGAGATGACTTGTCCGAATGTGAGACAGCTGGATATGAGCTATAATTTGTTGGAGAGCTGGGTGGATGTGGCGGCTATTTGTCGGAGGCTCGATCATTTGACGAGCCTTGATTTGAGGTACGTCTGTCGTCGCTGTCCTTGAACCAGGAGTTCTAACACGGTGAAGCCGGAATCGACTCAGGGTACTTGGGGCAGACTGGTGGACGGAGCACGACAGCAATGCTGCTTTTGGTAAAATCGTCGAGCTGTCGATGGACTCTACTTTGTTCTCCTGCGATGAGATCGCGTCCCTAATACGAAGCTTCTCGAGCCTCAAAAGTCTCAGTCTGGTCTCGAATCAGCTCTGCTCCGTGCCTACAGAGCTCCCAGAGACGTTGACGTCCCTAGATCTGGCCGACAATGAATTCACGTCGTTGGAAAAGCTTCCTCCCCTCTCGTCTCTCAAAGTGCTGGAAAGGCTTTCACTTCGAGCATGTCCTATCACTTCGATCAGTCTCCCCAAGCACACCACCTTTCCCACAATTAAGTTCCTCGACATCTATCAGACCAAACTACAAATCACCGACATGGGGTTTCTACCGATCCACTTCCCGGCTCTGGAGTCTTTACATTGTTCAATAACCGGTGACAGCGAGCCGCTCCTCGTCATAGCACGCATCGGAACCCTGAAGATCTTGAACTACAGCACCATAACAGCAGTCGCACGACGAGACGCAGAGCTCTACTACCTCTCCCAGATCGGCAAAGACATCTCCGCCGCCTCGGAATCCGAGGAATCGAGCATTATCGCCCGGCATCCCCGTTACAGCGAGCTCTGCAGCATCCACGGCGAGCCGACCGTCAAGCGAGCGAGCACAGCACCAGATCCGGACGCGAACACGCTACGAGCCCGCTTCATTGCCTTCTCGTGCTTCGACCACCGAGACAAACCCGCCAAGACAAAGATCACAAACTCTTCGACACCCGATTTCGAGCTCTTGCTGCCAATGTCTTGGAACCTATACAGGGTCTATGCCAGGGTGGCGGAGAAACTGGATGTGATGCCGTTGACATTCAGCTTGACGTGGGAGACTGATGAGTGGGATCCTGTGAGTAAGGAGAAGAGGTGGCCTACGGCTGAGGATGTTGCGGTGGCGGAGAGCAATCCTTTTGCTGATTATAAGCTCTGGGATCTGTCGAGTGATGATGAGGATGAAGGTGGTGATGATGGAGAGGAGTCGATGTGTCGTGGGTCTAGTAGGTGGGTTAAGAGGGAGGTGGTGTTGGAACCGGGTCCGCGAGAAGTAGGATTCTGGGTTGAGAGCAGGGCTGCGAGGCTCCGTATCGAACGAAGGATACGGTCATGACAATGGAGGAGCCATAAGAGCCAGAGAACGCAGCTTCCAGAGCGAGGTCGGTCGACATACAGTCTCAGTCCAATTGTTGCGCTCTGTTACGCTCACTGCTCGGCTGTTTTCGTACGAGTGATCAACGCTGCAAGCCTCGTGTCTCATTGAGTAAACCACAAACGAGCTAGATCGTCACCGAGCATGTTTCACCGTATGTTCAGGGGACCTGGTTAGACATAAACAAGGCTTATCCGAAGAAAGAAGGTCTTAAAGGCATAGCATAGTTCTATCGAGATGGCAGGATCGATGCTAAAACTCAGGGGCGGGCGGAGCAAGTGCTCCGAGCTCCACATTGTGAACACACACCACCAAGCGGACACCACCAAAGAGTTACTCCACCGCATGAACGCAAAGCTGCACGCACTCCGCTCGTTCATTGACCGTTGCAAATTTGGATCGTCGGGCGACTTCGGGCCATTGATCAGCTAAGATTTCTATACCCGGCACGAAGCGCGACTGGGCACACTCTGTCAACGACCGCCGAGATTATGAGACAGAGGACAAGGACACTAGTATGGAGGAAAGGATTTTCTAACAATAGCTATTCCTCGACGTCCTGCTCATATTCTTGATAAACCTGCTGTCTTTCTTTGATGCGTCTACTTGGTAATCGATTTGTTTTGGGCAAGCTGTCCTTGCAAGGGTATATCCTCGTGGAGATCGGGCCTCGCTGGGACCTTCTACTCTGAGCTGCCTGTTACGAATTTGCCGCATTAACAGATGCTGAGATCACTTGGAGATCCCATCTCGTCTCTGAGCTTCTACTGTCATTGTTTGGAGATTGCAAGAAGTCTGTCGCATGGGGGCTGCTTGACCTGCGGCCTGGTCATAACCGAAAAGGGCTGTTTACTGCTGCCGATGAACTCTTGTCTTCAGCGTGTTGGGGGGGGGGGGGGGG
>UYJD01000008.1:619068-635528 GCA_900618795.1 Cyanodermella asteris | reverse complement strand
TCCAGGAAGGCTCGCGTCTGGTCTGCGCCTTCGTGCGATGCTGAGCTGTTGACCCGCGGTGTGCCGGGCAAGGAGGTTCTGCTGCTGGGTGGAGGGGTTCTTCGAGTGGTGCTCGTAGTAGAGGAGATGAGCTGCAGGACCTTGGTCCAGATCTCGGCGTCTGATGCTTTCTGTACAACTGAATCGACGAGGGGAGAGAACAGTGTGACATCGAATTCTCCCGAGCGGAGACTGATGTATATTGTCGCGAGTTCGCTGTCGATTGGTCTCCCTGTTGTTGACGACCGCAGTTTTGAAGCCACTCCGTGCCCCTGAAGAGCATAAACAAGTTTCAAAATGGCATCCTTTCTATCTTCAGAAGTTTGCCTCTGAGACTTATCCGGCTCTTCTGTGTCGTCCTTGGACTCCTCCTTTGCGTCCTGGGAAAAAGCAATAGTCTGTTGTGAATCGTCATCGTCGGAGTCTGTGGCTGCCTGCAGTGAAATCTGTAAGTCTCTAACGCTTGGTCCGAGGGGCCAGCGCTTGATGAGTAGATATTCGTCGTCAGATAATTGACCCATGGTGTGGTAAGTACGCAGGTTGTGGAGGTGCAAAAGCGAACAAGTCAAGGGATGCGCGACACAAACGGCGGGTGACCACACGTGACGCGTCTTGGCTGGACGTTGCTCAGCCACAACATCAGCCGGAATCGTGGCCAATTAAGTCAGCTACACTTTTTTTCAAGTATTGTGAGACGAGATGCTGATCATTCCATGATGATACTTCACCGTGCCCTGCCTGCTTGGCTTGGATTCTTCGAAACTTCAGTCTGGCTCTTCTCATGGCGTCCCATCTTATCAAGAAAATGTACGGGGATCGTGGGACCTATCAACTTCGGGGAGTGCTCCAGCATCGAAAGCCTCCTCTGGACCCAATCTGGCTGGCAGTGTATTTCGTCTCCCTCTTGATGTCGCCAACAACGCTGACGGCCAAGCAAAGCTCTGGTTCAGATTATTTCGTCCTTAAAAGTGTTCCGGAGAGCATTGCGTCCAATTACACATCAAAGATATCACCCATGCTCCGCCCAAGTCCTTTCGTTCGGCTACCATACGATGTCATCCGCGGACAATCGCCACCTGTTTTCGTTTATAACTACTTGAAGACGGATCTGCTCGACCTTGCTCGCAAACATGTGCCTTGTAAGATCAAGAAGTCGATACTCAAATCGGTCCTCGAAGGTCTAAGTTCTCTTCACGAACAGGACATCGTTCATTTGGGTAAGCATTTTCATGTCGCGAATCGTACATGCTAATATATCTAGACGTCAAGCCGGATAATATCCTCGTGGATGTTTCAGAACAAGAGCAAGAACTCGTTCTGAAGGATGTCAAGATAATCGATCTTGAGAATGCTGCTCACTGCCCTCCTGGGAGGTGTATCAAAGGTATGCTAGCTGGTAACGCTAACTGGCGTTGTCCGGAAGCACATTTCAAGGGTGAACTCAACAAACCAGCCGACATCTTCGCTTTCGGTGCAGTTGTGAGTGTCTTTTAACGATGCCCTTATAACCACTAACAAGTTTGTAGTGCATCTACACGATGCTTGGCAAGCCGGTTTTCGGTGAAGACGAGGATTTTCAAATGCACCAAGCCAAAGGTGCCCTGCCCACCTTCATACGACTCCAGCGTCAAATATCCTACTTTGGGGACTCTGCTGGGATTACCGGGCTCTCCAAGCACGTTGGCGACGAAGAGGAAAATCGTCAGATTTTACAAATGCTGTGGGACGAACGAGATGCTGAGCATATACCATACGTGCACTTCTCTAAATGGTCGGATATAGATCCGCTCTTCGCGAACTTCATCACCCGCTTGATGAATTTGGATCCAGCGCAACGCATCACTGCACGGGACGCACTTCGACACCCCTGGTTGAACTCTTGCTAGGTATTTCCGTCGAACTAAGCCTTCTCTTGCATGTGCTGGCGCATCAAATTATTTGTAATAATGTGAAGATGCAATCACTTTGCCGTCCTTATCAAGCTCCAGAGCTGAATAGTGCGCGGTGGCGTCGCTTTGGCTGGGGTGTTCGGCTTCCCTGAACCCTCAGTCAGTACTGCTCGGCAACATGGAACTGCCAACTAACTTCATAACAACTTTGACTGTGTCATCCTTCAAAGTGTCCTTGTATTTGTCTGCGACTGCTGCCCACTCTTGCTGTGTTTGGGCCGGAAGGCCCATCGAGCGCTTCCAAGCATCTGTCTCTGTCACGTAACCGATGGCGATTTCTTTGCCTTTGGAATTTTTGACGTTCTTGATGAACTGACTGGCTCGATACATAGTGCTTGAGCAGCAATTGCTTGGCGGAGAACCTCAGAATCAAAAGACTGAGCAAAAATTGGTGCAGTCCTATGAAGTAGAGGAGAAGAGATTGAAATGTTCGTCCGGGTACTTCATACATGTTCGACCGCAAGCAAGATCTACCGGCGTAGCTGGCCACGTCCAAGTAAGACCGTCCCACTGCAGCCTGCCCATGTTGGCTAGCCAGAGACCGTCACAGCGCCAGACGCGTTCGTCGAATTTGTTGGGCTCGTACGAACGGGAGGCAGTTATTCGCTCTGAACGAGCAACTATCGGCGATGCGCCGAGACGCTTCACAGCGAAAAAGCTTTATGATTCGCCGGACTCAGAGTTGTGTCTCCACCAGGTAGGTGACCGTTTCTGCGGCCGCGTGAAAGATTGTCACATATGTGTTTCCTCTTACGCTTGTATGCTCACTCCGGTAACCTCCACCCAAAACCAACCGGAGAGTTCGATCCATGAAGCATAGCTGCCGGCCACGCCCGGCTATGTCCGCTTTTGGCATGGTGCACAGCTCAACGAGCAGCCACAAGCGCATGCTGTCACGGGACATAGGAAGGTCCGAGGTCAAACCTCGTGAGGGGATCTTGCAGCTCGTGATCGTGCTGCAGGGTCGTTATAATTCGGTCTCCAGAGGTGGCTGGCCCCAGAAGCCGTGGTTGAGGCATTTCTGGTCCAACGATGGCGACAAACAACGTGCTGCATCTGCTTGACCTTCCCACTGAAGTCCTACACAATATCTCCGAGCAGTTGCCACTGCAAGCCGCGATCTCCAGGCTGTTAGACACGTGCACTGCCGCTATCCGATCTTGCTGCGTGAGCCTCGCAGTATGTTGGCTTGATTGCGTTTAGCTTCTGTGAGGCATCCACAGGATGCAGGCTTCATAAAGGTCACAGCGGACTCCTCTCTGGTGTCGCTGCAAGACACTACATCCCACAGCTTTCCGCTCCCTTGACCACAACGACCTCAGTCCAGCTTGAGTTTCCTCACTTTTAAGCCATTCGCCGACGTCGAAATGGCTGATACCACACGACACCTGGTTCATTGCATAGCTTTACCACCGAAGCTCCCACAATTCAGTGACGAGAAGGATCCTGCTACGCAGCCGGTTCATCTGGTGGGCTTGTGGCGTGAATGTATTGCAGAGTTTAAGAACAGATTGTGCGAGAACTTTGACTCCCATGAAGCACTGCAGGCTTTTGCTGATTCAACCTCAAACTTGCACTCTACAGCACAATTGTCCTCTCAAGCACTCATGTCAGCCTTGAATGGGCTCGAGCCAGGAGGTGAATTGTTTGGTCGTACGCACAGGGATGGATGCTAATCACGACTGCTTCAGATGCTTTCACGGTCTTCATCAATGAACAAAACTGCGGAATCTTGTTCCATCATGTTGACGAGACAAACATTGAGCTCGAACTATTCGAAGCCTCAGCTAACAATGTTTCCATCATGTCTTCGCGGCTTCCTTTGCAGAGAAGTTATCCGGCCACTGCTCTGCGGCTCCCGACCGAATTCCTACTCCAAAGTCAGGTCAGCGAGGAGCTATCACAAACCCTAGCAGATTTTTCAGTTCACACCATTCAAGCATTTCAGCCTCACATTCGCAAAGCAAAGAAGGAGGTCGTTGAACCCCGAGACAGCGCCTCCCCAGCGGCCGTGACAAGTGTACTCGCATCGGTGCTCCTAGCATATGGTAGTACAGTCCCTGTTGGTTCAACTAATAAGAAGTTACGCGACGAGGTGTGCTGGGATGATTCGTTCCTCCCTTGGCGAAGACCTTCTCTGTGGACGGTACTCAAGGTCGGCACTCAGCGCTGGCTGGAGAAAACAAATGGGCGGGATAAAGGCTGGCGGGTTTACAAGAACATACAAATAATCGTGTTGGCGAAGCTCTGCTTGCGAGTCACATCCTACGAGTCCCTTTCGGATGAGCTCTTCTTCGTCAAGGCCAAGCTGGCTCGTCGTCTTGACAAACTAAGGAGCTCGAACAGTCTTGACCCCGGCGTCGACAGCTATGCGTGTGATGCTCTGGAACAAGCGCACATGGTTCTCAACACACGTTGGCAAAATGTGATCAAGGCCAACACCCGCCAAATTCCTCCCTGCCGTCAGGCGAAGCTCTCGGATACGAAACTGCTTCTCAGGAACAGCAGAGATGGCATCGAAAAGCGTCTAGCTTCCGCCTCTGTCCAACGTTCATCCTCATACACTGGTCCATCGGACGCTCTGCTTAGACGCAAGGTCATCGTTGGCAGCAGAAAATTGGAGGTACACGAATTCCCCGTCGGTGACCATGACCGACTCGTGGCCTTGTACGACTTTGAGCAACAAGTTCAATCACTTCGCTGTGGGACCTCAGACTCTGTTGGTGACTGTGAACAACAGTGCAAAGCTATCGACACGATGTTCGCCCGTTACGCTGCAGCTTCCGCTAAGCTGTACGCTTCCAACATCGATCTGGCCAGCGTTCGAATGCTGACTCTAATGCTATTGTGGATGCACATGGACCAACTCGCGCTTCGCCTAGTGCCAATGTTGCAACATCTGTCTCCGGAAATTCCTGCGAACTTCATGCGTCATCTTCGTTTGGCGCGGAGAGACCACCTGGAACGAGTGAAAAAGATTGAGGAATATGTCGAGCGGAGATCAGGACGTGGCTCGACAGAATCTCGTCTCAAACCATTCACCGACCATTCTATGAAGGAGTTTGCATGTATGTTCTATGACGATACGACGTGCGGGGCCCCTCTGCGCAGTGTCCGCGCCCAGATTGACGAAGACACGGCCAGACAGTTGGCTGCAAAGCGCGCTGAATGGGGTGAGAAAGAACAGAACTGCCGTCGTTGGCAAGAAGAAGCTGCTAAGACACCTCATGATCGATGGCAAGACCAATACGACAACTGGCAGTGCAAAGGATCATGCCCCAACTGCCGGCTCACTGATAAAATTTCGGAAATGAAGATCCGGCCATTCGAGGAACCGCTTCCAACGGCGGAGAAGACTGTCAAGTGGATGCTTTTCGAACTTCTTTGCCCCGAAATGATCCTGACATGGCGTGAAGTTACTTGGAGAGTGCTCAGTGATCTTGGCCGTCCGGATCCCACGGCCCAGACAAAAGTTTCATGTGAGCTGGTGTTATATCCTGGGCTTCGCGACTTTCATACGCGCAAAGCACTTCGACTGCGACTTGTGTCGGAAAAGAAGTCCTTTTATGTCTCCCATTATGCAAACCACCCGCTACGAGTCGCTGATACCACTTTTGACCAAGTGCATCTTCTACATGGCCCGGACTATTTCCTACATGATGGCGACAAAGGAACTGCTGTGAGTGAATTCCTGGGTGAGCCATCACTCCTGTTTTGGAAATACCCTGGCCTCGTTCCCGAAGAACCACGCTACGTTGATTGCAAAACCTCTATCACGCACACAACGCATACACCCAATGAAGTCATGAGTAAGATGAGTCAATGCCATCCATTAATGTCGCTTTTCGAATTCCACTCTTTCAATCTCCTCCGCAGTGGCGAGTCATTGCAATGGCTGAATCTTCTTGTCGAACTTGCGTCGCCGAGCCTGGAATTCTCGGAAGATGCCACGTACCGTCTGATCACACAATCTACTCTCGAATTAGGCTCTGCGGCTGCAGACCTTGATGTGCTTCGAAAGTCGCATCAGTGGTTCCAGGATGCTCAATTCTGCCACAGAATTCTGCAGTTGATAACACGCCATGTCAGTAATATCAAATCCAATTGGAACGAGATCTCGCATCTGCGCATCATGCTGGTTTTGGCACTTCGAATGGAAGAGCTTGCACCGTCCTTGCACGATATCAAATCAAAGTGCCAGAGTGCGCGCTCGTCAATCCGGACAGCCTCACTCGACTGGACTCGTCGAATTCAACACGACATCAACCAGGCTGACCGCTCGGAAACCGAGTTCACATTACGCAAGACTCAACTATCAGCGGCGCTCCTCTGTCGCGCCACATACACACGCGCGGATGGCCTTTCTGACTGGGGACCTTACTTTGAGAGCGGCTTTGTTGTAGCAAACGAACGCCCAGCAGTGCTTGCCGACGCCAAAAGCAATGTTCGCCATGATGTACTCCATGATTGGGAGGTGGCATGCCAGGTTGAATCTGTTGCGGTGCAAGCCAGCCAGACTCAGCCGGCCGCCCTCAGTAATGCCGTTGGTATTGTATGGCCGGCAGGGCAGAGCATCCACCGATGGGAGTTTCTTCCATCTCCAAACAGCCGATGGTTATGGGCCAAAACAGAGCCTTCGCCAGGCAAACAACCAATGCGGGTCGATGTCAACGTGCTGACGGGCGAGCTTCTCGTGGACGGCCAGCCTCCTGATCGTCTTCCGCACAAGTACGCCCAGGACCAGCAATATCGCGAGTTGTTCCAGGCACGAACATTCAAAACTCTACCATCCGATGTGAATGGCATGGATTTTACTTCAAACACCATGTATGGAGTGCTGCATTTCGGCTGGGATGAAGATGGCATCAAGATCGGCCGAGAATTTCAGGACGGCCAGATTGATCTTCTTGTTCCTCGAGCATTATTCGAAAGTTGTGGCTACACTGTTACCCAAGATCTTCCTAACTCGCTGGTCAGCGGTCAAATCCACTGGCTCAGCCTCACCGGTTCAAAAGCAGGCACAATGCATATCTGTCCTCTGGCTCGTGCGTTTGCGCCTCTGCAATCCGGAGATTGGCGACTTGATTTCTCACTACGGCGTGCAGAGCGGGAATCTGGTCATACCGTACTTTTGGAGCCAAATGGTGAGGTCGTCACACAGATGGCGACGATGATTGGGCAGTTTGAGTCACCCTACAATCTTGTTGCTACACTTGACGGGGCAAAGGAGACCACTGTCCTCATGCCCCGATTCGGCTTGACTATGCAGCTGAAATCCAATGGTCAACTTTTCTGCCCAGACCTGAACGGCTCGCTGCTTGATGTCCAAGAGCCCACGACGTTTATCGGCCTCCGCGGTCATTTGCTGATGGCAGAGGCTACCGGCACCAAATTCCTGGTCGTTCCACACGGCAAACTCATTCTGAACCGAAACGGGGACCACGTCGGTGCTACCATTGATTCAGGGAATGCCGATACGTTGATGTTCTCCAAGTTCACCATCAACGACTGTTTGGGGCGATTGGACTGCAATGCCGAAAGTCGTGATATGCTGTATAAAGCGTACTTGCATGCAGTCTGCTCAGGACATACCCCAGACCCTTTGACCAACCGCCGAGGGACTGAAGAAGCAATTCAAGTCTTGCAAGAGTTTCATCGTCAGATCTACAAGCCCTTGGAGGTCGATGTCCAAAGCATTCTGGACAACGTCGCTAACCTGACGCCAACACGGGAGTTCTACCCCCCCAAGATGGCAGTGATGCAAAAGACCAAGTGGAACAAGAATCTTGCGACTACCTCGCAAGTTGATGAATTCCGCGATCTCATCTCGCAGATTATCGAGCGGTCTAATAGTTTGTCCTCCTTTTACAATGATGGTAAGGATCCGACTCTGAAAGTGGCACACAAATCCGAACACCGTTTACACAGCCGCAGCAGACTTCGGAATTTAAGATTCTATCCACCACGTTCAAGCATTCGCTCTGAAGAGACTGCGACTTCTCCTTATCCTGGTCGCGATCTTCTTCAAGGTACCGAGGAGACCAAGCGTGTTTATGCACTTTCAGCTTTGATCAAGGCCTGGATGCCCAATATCCAGTTGACTGATGACTTGGGAGCCATACTGAATGGCAAGGGCGACTTTGAAGGCTTCCATCAAAACTTCCAAGGCACCACAGCCGCGTCGCTGTTTTCGTGCAATGTGGTCCCACAATTGGGCTCGGTCATTGAAACGTGCAGGCGCGCAACACGCGCACGAGACCAGATGCGATTTCTATTCCTCTTTCCGCTGCTCGCTTTCGGTAAATATAATGACGAGAAACTCTTGAGGTCTATGCTCGCAATCGCCTTCAATACTGAGTGCCACCAGGTCAACCCCCCGCGATGGCGACAATATACAAGGTTCCGAGACCGAGAACGTCCAGCGGAGGATAAGCTTTACAAAGCTCTTGTTTCTTCAGACATTGATCCGAATGGTCCGACCCTTACCCGCCTCGTGAACGAGACATATCAGAGATTCACATCAAGACAACAAAGGGCAACTGCTAGACACCAAAATGTTGCCAAGGAAGAAGCTCTCCGGGTCACCAGGGAGCTGTTACAGCAGTGGCCTTGTCCTATTACCCAAAATCCAGGTACCAATACGAACAGGGTACGTTATGCGGTTGCAGCCTCAGAATATCGGTCTCATTGGGACCACGTCTGGCGGAATTGGCAACTCTCAGAGTATTTCTCCAGGATCTTTGAAAACGTTGGTGGTAGGAGAGATGGTGTGTCAACCCAGTTCCCAGCGATCAGCTTGCCCCTTCAAGAGGCCAACAACTGCAAGACCGCGTATTCCATGGTCGGCGGCTCGCTTGGGAAAATTCTCGATTTTGCGAAAATGAGAAGCACCACGGCCATTGAGTGGCCACGAAGTCAAGACCCCTCTCCTATTATTCAGAAAGTTCATACGCCAGACGAATCTTGCGAATTGCGCGAGCTCAACAACATTGTGTCCTCGGAAAAGTTCAAGCAACAACCCGTGAGGGCCGAATTTGCCACCATGCTCAAGCACTCGCTCGATGCCCTTCATGCTCGGGTGACCACCATGGACAAACCAATGGCTGCTCAAGTTGATGATGCAGAGCACATCGCGAATGCTGCGAAGTTAATGCAAGCAAAGCTTTCTCGACTGCAAGCTCTGCCCGAATCCCATCCCAGCTTCCGGCACTTGCGGCTTGGAGGCTTTTGGCCCCGCATGACTGTGGCAGACATGCTACGGATTATGGGAAGCCATTCCGAAACGGCCCTGAACGAGGAGCTGGAAGCTTTGCTTCTTGATATTGCTGTCAGCGTTGTCCATTGGCAAAGGCTGCGTCGGATCCTGCGGCTGCATCAACAGAACGACCAGGTCCGACTCAAGGACGAGTTGTCCTGTCTTTTTCACACATGGGACTTGAGGCGCTTCAGAGAATGGCTCATCCTCGAGATTGAGATGGATGTATACATCCGAGAGGAGCAGGCCCAGATGGCATTGAGCATGGCAGAGCCAGAATCAGGCGCAAACACCATCTATCAACTCCAAATGGGCAAAGGTAAATCCTCACTAATAATTCCCATGCTTGCAGCTATTCTACCCCGTAAGGACTCCTTACTGAGAGTGGTTGTCACCAAGCCCCTTCTGCACCAGATGGGAGCGATTCTCAAACAGCGAGTGAGCCGGATTCTGCAACGGCCGCTACTGCACATTCCGTTTTCAAGGGCCACTCGCAAAGACACAGCCACCCTGAATGCTCTCAAGGCTTTGCATGTTGAGATACTCAATGCTTCCGGCGTGGTGCTAACACTGCCTGAACATATGCAATCTCTGCAGCTCAACGGCCTCCAGTGCCTCCTCGACCGCCGTCTGATAGAGGGTCGTTTCTTGGTGGACATGCATCAATGGTTACAGCACCACTCTCGTGATGTGCTTGATGAATGCGACCATATTCTTTCTCCGCGAACTCAGCTCATCTACCCATCCGGAACTCAGACTCTGGTCGATGGCGGGTCCAGGCGCTGGTCGGCTATCGCTGATATCCTCGACCATGTGTTTACGAACATCGAAGAGTATGCAAAACTACACCCCGAGCACGTTGAGGTGGAGAAACGGCATCGTTCAGGGGCGATTCCCATCATACACTTCCGCACGGACGACGGTGGTCGAGCCTTCACTGACTATATCGCTAATCTGATGACCGACCCGATTACCCCTAGTCTACCGCTTGCACGCCTGGAACCTGAACATTGGCCACTGCTACAGACCTGCATCAAGAACGGGCCACTTTCAGCAACTTTTATGCAGACGATCGAAGCCAAGTTCTGCGACCTGGACGCGGTCAACAAATTCCTCGTCATGCGTGGCATTCTCGGTGGCGGTATCCTTCTGCTGGCTCTGCAAAAACGATGGAACGTTTCCTATGGCCTTCATTTGGATCGATGTCAGATTGCCGTTCCGTATCTGGCGCGGGGAAGGCCTTCGCCAGCTTCTGAATTCGGACATCCGGATGTTGCTATCATCTTGACCTTCATGTGCTATTATCATCAAGGGCTCAGTCAGAAACAACTTCATCTTGCCATCGAGAAGCTTCGGCTGGAAAATGACCCTTTACTCGAATGGGACGCCTGGGTGCGATCGGGCCACAACATCGCTAATGATCACAAGTCTTGGCATGCTGTAAACCTCGACGATGAGGGACTCATGCTCCAGATCTGGAAAGGACTTTCTCACTCTCGAAAAGCGATCAACTACTATCTGGACCGTGTTGTGTTCCCGCGCGCTGCTCGTGAGTTTGAACGGAAGCTTGTGTCTTCGAGCTGGGACCTCCTGTTGCGCACCCCTCAGATCACAACTGGATTCAGCGGAACCAACGACAACGGAAGGCTGATGCCTGACTCGATTGTACCTAAGGATCTACATATGCAAGGGCATACCAACGCAGAGGTCCTGCTGCACCTACTTCAACCCAGAAACAGGAAATACAAGCTTGGTGCTGACAGTTCGAACAAAGGCCTTTCTGTTGAGGGCCTCCTCGATCTTGTGGTTGACCTGAAAATGGATGTGCTATTAGACGCAGGAGCATTGGTTCTAGAGATGAGCAACAAACAGGTTGCGGCTGAGTGGCTCAAGCGCAAAGAGGCTGCCAAAGCAGCAGTCTATTTCAATGAGAGTGGTATGCTCGCTGTGGTGTACCGCAATGGCCAGACGGAGCTGCTGAGCAAGTCACGCTATGCCTCAAACCTGGCTGGTTGTTTGCTGTATCTCGACGAAGAACACTGCAGGGGTACGGACACGAAGCTGCCTGCTGAAGCTAGGGCAGTGTTGACGATTGGACCGAAACAGCCCAAGGATCAGACTGTGCAAGGTAAGGAAGACCCCCAAACACGTTTAGTCGATTTGACATCATTGCTAACTTTTATAGCTGCAATGCGTCTCCGCCAGCTGGCACATGGCCAGTCACTCCTATTCCTAGCACCGCCTGCCGTCGACCACAGCATTCGAGACTTTTGCCAGGTGGGACCAGAGGAAGAACTCGACTCCAGCCATGCTATATCCTGGTCCATAGCACAAAGCTGCGCTCACATCGAAGCTCATCTATCACTCTGGAGACACCAGCAGCGCAGCTTTCAGACCCGTAAAGAGCGTACTGACACAGTCTACTGCTCGATGGGTGATGCACAAATTGATGCTGCCGAGTGTGTCCCCGAACCAGAAAAACGCAGCTTGTTTGAGCTTTACGGGCCCCGGATGCTAACAAGTGATCTTGAAGCAACCCGCCTGGTCGAGTTGGATAAAGAGTCCGAAAATGTCCTTGATCGTGCGTGCGCAGAAGAAGAGCAGGAACGCCAAGTTGACCAGGAAGTTCAGGAAGAGCAGCAGCGGCAAAGACCCGAGCCCGACAAGCCCTGCGAACACAGCCTCCATGAACATGTCAAGGATTTTATCCTTCGAGGCGTCAGATATACCAACACGCAGGCGTACAAATCCGCTTTCCGCCACGTGGCAGAGACTAAGTCTCTTTCAAGCCTCATGAGCGCCGCCCTTCCACGTCTAGAGCAGCAAGGTCGAGTTCTGGTCACTGCAGACTTTTGTCGTACAGTACGGCTCGTCCAATCCTCAGGCATCGACCAGTCTCTACGACCAGTAAGGTTCCTGGCCTGGACTCGCAAGCAGCCAGACTACCTCATGATCATCTCGCCCTACGAGGCGGAGCGGCTCCTCCCAGATCTCAAGAAATCCAGCCACGCACACATCATTCTCTACGAAGCACTCCGGACTCGCGCGATGATCGGCGACTTCTATGACCTCAATCACTACAGCATGCCCCAGCTTCCATCGTCTGGGGAGATCCCGAAGCATCTCCGCCAGGAACTCTTCCTCTACGCCGGAGCTTCATTCTTTCCTCACAAGGACGGAGAGGAGATGAGGTCATACATGCGTGCGCTCAACAAGCTGATTGACCCACAGGACAAGAGGCGGAGCTCTTCGGATATAGGAGATACAATCGCTGAGGTATGGGGGAAATGGCTTCAGCTTCGACTGCATGGTATGGATAGCCAGCTCAGTCCTGCGGGATATTTGGTACAGGATCAGGCATTGGATGCGAGGGATCGTGTTTTTGGTGGTTGATGGACTCTATGAGAAAGATGAGAAACGAGAATATGTGGAGTTGACTGGCAGGCGGCGATCATTGAGGAAATTAGCGCGAGTTTATAAGATGGTAGAAACTGGTTTCCGAATCCTGGAATGTATTGTAAGAAGTACCTAGCATAGCGGAGACCCCTGGAGGCTGTCTTGCAGCTGAATTTGTGAATAAAATGACCGATAAGGTACCCTGCATACATCCAACCATTTGTAGAGTATATATCTCGTTCCACGACCAGCTTTTGTGAAACGGAGTAGTCGGTAGTAACTGGATTTCATGCTCTATGCGATTTGTTCTGCAACAGGATAGCCCAGGCTTCGAATGGCCCACTCGTCCTTGTCGTCCGACTCCGTGACAAACGGCTCTTCGATCAACTTGATGGCAAAATCGCTACAAAGTATACACTCCTTCCCCACCAGACCATCCAGGTCCTTCACCTCCCGTTCCCTCTTTGGACCCTGCGCACCTCTTCCGATACTAGACTGCAACTCCCTGATCCAGCTCCTCACCGTCAAGCCACTTCCCTCCAACACCTTCTTTCCCAAACAATCACTATGAAACCCATGCTGACAGCTAGGAAAGACAAAAAATTACCTACTCAGCAACGGCAGCCCACGCACCCTGCAACCCTCGCCCGGTTGCTCAATCGCATACCTGCGGTCCAACTTTCCAATACCCACCTTGATGCTCTGCAACTTGCTTCCTCGTATAAAGAGCAAGTCTCTGAGCTCCATTGCAAGCCCTTTCAAGCCTTGGAATTTAGGTGAGAACTTAGCCAAGATGAGTTTCTCGAAACCATCGAGCACAATATCACCGATTTTCGCTCGTACAATACTTTCGTAGGATCCAACATACCAATGTCTGAAGGAGATCCACTTTCGGAGCTCTACCTGCATCCCAGCCATGGTTGATACACATAGACATAGACAGAAGAACCACTCGAGATCGTGCCGGTACGTGCGGGCCAAATACTCCCCGAATCCATGACCATGATGTTATCCTGGGAGATGTCTCGATGAAGAATGTTGCCGTCCGGGAAGAACGGTAGGCCTTGATCGCGTCGCGAAATGCCCTGAGCGACTCCGAGACACACGTGGAACTGTCGAGTGACCCGTAGGTACGCGGTTCGTAAACGGTGCCTCGCCTTCTGGCAGTTATGAGCCCTGCGAATCGCTGTGGCTGTCGTCGGCACCATGTACTTTACTCAGCCGCGATACCTGGCTGTTCTACCGCGACCGCTTCGCAGAGCTCTCGTCTGCGCAGATCGACGTCCTCTTGCATCCAGACATCGACTCATCGCGAAAAGACTGGGGATTCATGACGGCGGCAGCGCTTGTAAACCTCCTTCTCTTGGCAAATCTCAGATCCTCGCGAAGCTTGGGCACGTTGGCAACTCCCTTTCCAGCCAACGAGTTGCGCAACATCTTTGATATCTTCTTTCGTGGGCAGTAGCCAGTAGATCTGGCTCGGTGAGCCATTTGTCGGCAGGAGGATTTGGCCACGTGCTTGCAATGCAGTGTCCTGTAGCAGTATGTGACAAACTACCGCAGACTGCCCCACGATAGGTGCCGGCTCCAAGCCCAGTCGTTCGTCGTTCCCAGTCATCTTATCCGTTACCATGACGAGTGCCTTGATCCCCTCACGCTCGATAAACGTGTCTGTTTCCAGCTCCTTATCGCTTATCATGTCATAGCCGGTGATCGTTTGGATGAAACGCTCCGGTTTGGCGTGGAATGTCCAAATGGCTTCACGCTGCACGCTCCCAACCGGGCTCCCTGACTGAGCCTTTCGATATCGACAGGGTGTGCTTGCCGACAGCCTGCACTTCAACCTGATGGTGGAGATTCGAAGTGTATCTAGCGCAGACCTTGACCGGGAGGTCGGTCTATCTAAGAACAGGATGAAGGACCGCAGGCTTGGACCTGGACGATGCTATTGTGGATGCGCAGGAGCTGTGAGACCATGTCACTGCCGGCTTGAGACGCCAAAAAGGGATCCAAGCCCTAGTCCAGACTTGATGCGATGTTTAGTGCACGCCATGGGTGACAACCAGGACGATTGTTGCGGCCGGATCGCAAGCAAGAGTGCTGTCCTGTGCCGTTAAGGTGGAGCACTTGAGAGCCAATCACGCATGGTATGTGGCGGAGGGCGGCTGCTGACACGCTTGGCACGTCTCGCAACCACTTACATATACTCTGCTCCTCCCCTAGACTACCGCGGCGCTTTCACGAACGCTTCATGATCTGACGGCGCTTAACGAGTGGTGTTTGATTCAGTCTTCCTATGGCAACGAAACGGCACTTCCGTGTATGCAAATCCTCGACCTTTGTGCGTCCTCAGCGTCGGAGCCCTCGCTTCCAGAAGCTCGCAAGTGCTGCTCAGAAAGAAATCCGCTCCAACAGTCAACTACCATCACCTTCCCCATCGCGATCCGTCGCCGATGCGCCGTGCGCATCCAGAAAGAGAAAATACAGTGACAACATCACATCGAACGAAGAGGGCAGGCACCCCAAGAGACGGCAGGTTGTGCAAGAAAGCACGAAGTCCTCCCCACCTGTCAGTTGCGCGATCGCCTATTGGGTCTACAACAATTTCGAGTGGCCCAAGTTTGACTACCAACAGTATTTGAAGATGAGTTTGCCAGATTCGCATAAGCGCAAAAGCTCATCCACGCATCACTCAGACCGGCAGCAACGATTGGAACAGAACGGTATATACCTCAAAACATCTGCACAGCTTCAGCAGACGAGCAAAGACCTCTGCGATCGCTTCCTTGATGGCGATCTGGGCCCTGATCAATTCCCGTGCTATCCTGCCGAGAAGGTGCCCGACGTTCTGGATCGTGTACAGAGACTCAATGAAGCTCGACTTCAAAGGGACGTAATGCCATGGGTCGTGCCATCACCCGAAAACCTCGTGTTCTCCGGCAAGTTGGCGCACAAGTTCGTTGGTGAGGAGGTCCAAGCAGAATGGATACGTTGTGAGCCCATGGGTGGGTCGAAACCGAAACCAGACCTCACGATAGGATTGCAGCGAAGCGCATTTGACGCCGACGAATGGGCAAAACTTGACAACTGCGCGACCTCTTCGACACCATTCTACTTCACCCCAAATCTCTGGTTCCCTTTCTTGATCTGCGAGGCCAAAACAGATCGAGCGGGACTGGAAGCCGCCGACATGCAGAATGTTCACAGCGGCAGCATCGCTGTACGATCCGTTCTCAGAGTTTGCATCACAGCTTATGGACGCCATGACCAGAGAGTGAAGGATTTGTTGGGCCGCATTTTGGTGTTTTCGGTGTCCCACAACAATCAACAAGTGAATGTGTTCGGCCATTACGCTGTGGCCAAGGACGACGGTAACGACGAGGGCGAGAACTTCGAATACTTCCGATACGGCATCGCCATGTTCAGTCTTGGGATGTTCGGTGACAAAGAGCGATACAAAGCGTACAACTTTGTCCGGAATGTGTATGACAAATTCGCTCCCGAACACAGAGACAGACTCAGAGACGCCATCGGTGCGTTGGCGAAGCCCGGACCACATACTGGACTGTCATTCTCTGCGTCGGAACTCGCGGTTGATGATGAAGGATCGTCGCAAAGTGCCAGCGTGCAACAAGATGGCATCTTCAAGACGCCGAGTGAGCCCGCCAGTGTGGCGACAAGGAGACTGATGGAGCAAATGGAGCAAATGGAGAAGCGAGCAGAGAAGCAGAGAGAAGAATTGGAACGACAACGGAAGGAGGGTAAGGAGCAGATGGACACGCTTCTCCAGCAGTTGGAACAACAGAGGAAGGAGAGCAAGG
>UYJD01000008.1:536020-612036 GCA_900618795.1 Cyanodermella asteris | reverse complement strand
CTAAAGCCCTTTGAAGGCTGCGTTCATCGATGAAGACGGCCACATGCCTGAACAGGTGCGAGAAAGGTACGTCGATAGAACGGGAGATCTTACGGCTGACAAACCGCGCGTTACATAGTGCAGTCACAGGGAGTAACGAGAAGATGCTGATGTGCAACTCAGCAGGTAGACTTTGAAGAGAAGCCATTGAAACATATGGAAGAAGGGACCTGGGCATGAGACAGTGTCTCTTGCCTTCAATAAATGCGGATCGATACGTTCGTACTATGAACGTATTTAGCGCCCATGCACTCACAGCCTTGTGGCACTCAAGCATAGTCGACACGCGAGTATCGATCCTCCATGGGTGCACTGTAAGCTTCTCGAGTCAGTAACACCCCTCCAGATGTTGTCCGTTATCGTACCTCCTAATACGGGCAGCCCCAGTCGACATCCTCGATGTGGGCGTATTCTGGCCTAAGTCGGCCTTCAGCATCAAGACCAGAATTGTGGAAACCGGATCGGACAAGTCGGTGGAGGGCTACTCGTAAGGCTCGGATGTGTAGCGTGAAAATAGAGTTTCGTGCCGCTCGAGGTGATAATGACGCGGACGGAATGCAGCGCCGCCTGAACCAGAAATCCATAACAAGCCTCTAGCTACCTCAAACTCCTCCGACAACCTATTCCACGCCCCGAGACACCCAACCTTGGTGATTCTACTTCGGCCACATCAAGAAGCGCTGCGCGTCTGTTCTACCTGTGCCTGCTGTACCATACCAATTGGCGCGCAAACGCGCCTCGGCGAGCTTCACGCGCTTGACGTCTGGCCGCTGCAGCCAAGTCGGACCTCTCTCTTCAGTCAACGACCATGTCGGGATTTACCTTCGGACAGCCTAGCGGCTCTGCTTCTAGCTCCAGTGGTCAGTCGGCGGGCTTGTTCGGGACCGCTGGTGGCAATTCGGGCGGTGGTCTCTTCTCTACGCCTTCGGCAGCACCGGCCTCTTCAAGTATACCACTCTTTGGTCAGAAACCGGCGGACAGTGCAACGCCGACGTTCGGACAGGTCCCGGCTACACAATCTACGTCCGGATCCTTGTTCGGTGCGCAGCCGTCCGGTGCAGCAGCGCAGACGCAATCGGGTCAATCTGGGGGGCTATTCGCTTCGGCCGGTGGTGCTAGTGCGTCTGGGAACCTCTTCGGCGGTGGCGCAAGCAAGAGCAATGGTGGCACAAGTACAAGTGGTCCTTCGTCGTCTCTCTTTGGAGGAGGAGCTACGGCACCTGCGACGTCCTCGGGAGGTCTCTTCGGGCAGACTGCTTCAACAACTTCAGGAGCCACCACTCCGAGCGCAAACAAGACGAGCAACTTGTTTGGCTCGACTACACCATCCGGTCTCCCCAGCACTGGAACGACTGAACAGCCGAAACCGGGTCTGTTTGGAGCGACTGGTGGAAGTGGAAATTCGTCGAATGCGGCATCAACGGGCGGCCCCAGTCTGTTTGGTGCATCCTCTCAACAATCATCAGCTGGATCTGCACCAAGCTTCTTTGCACCTGCTGGGGCTCAGGCTCTGTCTACTGGTCCTGCCAAAAGTCCATTTGGAGGGCCTAGCGGTGGCCCTTTTTCATCCTCAAGTGCAACTTCAACGCCGGCAGTAAATGTCACGCCCCCTGCCCCTGCCTCCTCGGCAGGAGCTGCACCTACTGCCAGCGGCTCAACCCTCTTTGGGAAACCTTCCCAGCCCTCAACTTCTGCTCCCCAGCCCGCGGCTGCAACAGGAACAGCCGCGCCGTCTGGCCAGGGCGCCACCCAAAACTCTGGACCTTCACTCTTCGGAACACCATCATCCCAGCCTGCGTCTAGTGCCGAAGGTGCAAGCACCACGAAACCTTCCCTATTCTCTGGAATAACATCATCTCAGCCTACGTCTGCAGCTGGTGGCGCTGGCACTGCTAAGCCTTCGCTGTTTTCCCCACCAGCCTCCTCGTCCGCAACATCGTCCACTCCAGCCTCAGTGTTCAATCTGGGTGGTGGTTCTCAACCGCCAACTGGCACCGCGGCTTCCTCGAGTGCAGCGCCCACGACTAATGCTGCTGCTCCTGGCCTCTTTGGAGGCGCTGGTGGCCAGTCTGCTGCTGGTACGGGGCCGACAACAACCTCAGGTCCATCTTCTCTTTCGACTGCACCCGGCCCAGGGGCAACGAACCCCGCGACATCCACGACAGATGCCGCAAAGAAGGATGCTACACTGGGTGCCTCTACGGCGGGCCCCAAGCCAACCCCGCAATCACGGCTCAAGAACAAATCCATGGATGAAATCATCACTCGCTGGGCAAATGATCTTCAGAAATACCAGAAAGAATTCCAAACACAGGCACTGAAAGTCGCAGATTGGGACGTCCAGCTTGTCAAGTCATCAGAGCAGATCCAAAAGCTTTACGGCAGCACGCTGGAAGCTGAGAGGGCCACGACAGAGGTCGAGCGCCAGTTGACTGCAGTTGAGAACGACCAAAGCGAAATTGAATACTGGCTCGAGCATTATGAAAAGCAAGTTGACGAGCTGCTCGCAAGCCAAGCCGGTGCCGGCGGAACCGCAGTGGAAGCGCTGCAAGGCCCAGACGCAGACAGAGAGCGTGCGTTTAAGAGCGCAGAAAAGCTCAACGAGCGTCTCACGGAAATGGGCAAGGATCTTGGCAGCATGGTCGACGAGATTAACGACGCCACGAAGACATTGAGCAGCGGTGCAAAGGCCGACGATCCGGTAAGTCGTGGTTCAAGCTTCGGTATAGGATGTTTGACTGACATGTGTGTTGCAGCTTTCTCAAATCGTTGGTGTTCTCAATGGCCACCTTCAACAGCTACAGAAAATTGACCAGGGCACCGCACAACTACAGAAGAGAGTCGTAGATGCGCAAAACGCAAGCAAGAATTACGGTGGGAATTCGAGTTTGATTGGGAACAATGCGGCAGACGATTTTTACAGATCCTACATTGGCAGGAGGTAATGATACGAAGATTCGACCTTTTGTTAGCATATCGTGATGCATCCTCTTCGGCTTTGAAGTTTTTGCACATTCTGTATGATACATTGACACGGACTTGAGCGCTTGAGACCAGCAGCTCTGCTGCTGGGATGCGCTTCGAGATAAGCAGAGTGAATGTGGGACGATCCGTCAGCGTAGGATTTTGAAAGAATGGCGTCTTATACAAGGACGAATGCAGGACAAATCACATCAACGTCCAGAGCACGAACCGCATAGGCGATAGAAAAAGCTCAGATCTAGCATGACCATGATTCATTCAAGTGAGCGCGTGCTCTTGTCTTCTATAATTTCCGAGCTTGCCTGTTTCTGGCGAGCAATGGTGCCGTATCTATTGTGAGCCAAGCATACACAATCTGAGCTCCCCGAGCCTCAAAAAAGTGGGTATCATAAATGATTAATATGCAGCCAGTAAACCCCACCTGTGCGCCCAGCCCCGAATTCATACAGCAAAATCAGGCCTCCAAAATCATCAAAATACACACATCGAGGTTCTCACAAATTTCCTGGCACCAATATCTTTCCGGTCAGCATGCAAAGCTGGTTTGGAATCAAGTCCTGACGCCAAAGAGGAAAGCCAGCTCCTGGTTTCCAAGTCGGCCAATGTTTTGTGAAGCCTCCTCATCCAGTGCACCATCAATCAGAGCGCGCTTCTTCTCCTGCAGTGTCATGATGCGATCCTCAACAGTCTCCGTGACAAGCAGGCGATGGATCAGGACTCGGCGGCGCTGACCGATGCGATGAGCCCGATCTATAGCTTGCTCCTCAATGTAAGGGTTCCAGAAGGGGTCGAGGATGATGACGCGACTGGCCGCAGTAAGATTGAGGCCGGCATTGCCAGCCTTCAAAGATACGAGCATGACGCGATAACGTGGATCCTTAGTGAACAGCTGGACGGCGTTATTCCTGTCAGTAGCGTTCATGCCGCCGTCGTAGCGGGTATAGGCCCACCCCTTCTGGTTGATAGGGATCTCGACCAGGTCCAACAAGCTGGTGAATTGACTGAAAACAATCGTCTTCTCGTTGTCCGGGGATCTCCGAATCTCTTCAAGAAGCTCCATACATTTCGCTGTCTTTGCCGAAGGCACGTAGTCCTTTGCCAGTCTTTTCATGTAGGCACCGCGGGCAGATTTGCTGCGCATTGCTTCCTTTTTGAGCTCGGCCAAAGTCTTCCTATTGCTCTTTTTTTTGCCTTTTCCCTTCGATTTGCGTTTCTGCTTTTCAAGCTTCTTGCCGCCAGCGCGATGGAAGGGATCACTACCGTTTGCATACTCTGCGTCTTGCTCGACAAAATCGTCACCTTCTTTTGACTTGTTGTTAGCCTTTTTCACGCGGGACATTTGCTTGGCAGGACGAGCTGGTTTAGTATCATCCAGATCATCGTCATCGCCCTCATCAGAGTCTTCGTGCTGCCTGAGTGCTTCTTGATCTTCGTCATTGACGACGAAATCTGCCAGGTCACTTCCGTTGTCGTCCGTATCGTCATCATCATCTTCGGAATCAGAGTCATCATCACTGTCGCTCTCGCTTGTATCTTCAATGTCCATGGTCTCGTTGGCAGCGAGATGAGGCTGGTGAACTCGCTTGAAATGGTCCCAATCGGTGGTGATCTTTTCGTCGATGAGCGCACGACACGAATGGCATGCAAAAGTTCTTCCAGCCCCATCGTTAGCAGCAGCTTGGGACGAGCCCGCTTCCACGAGCTTGCAAAAGCATTCGGGGCAGGCATGGTGTGCGCATGGATGGAAAATGGTGTAGTTGGTTGAGACATCCATACAGACAGGACAGTCTGGGAAGGTTTCTTCGTTGAGGAGCCGAGTCACCGAGTCTTCTGGAAGCTCTTTTGCTACCCTGAGCAAGTCTTCGGGGCTCGCATCAACAGAGATAGCAAAGTCTCGTATGAGGTGAGGATGGCATGCAGCTTGGCGAAGACGCAGAAGCAGTGTCAGAACATTTGAGTAGTTTCTCCCGACAGTACCAGCCTTGAGATATTTGTTGAACTGCAACCGGGACTGAGTCTCAAGCGCTGTGTAGAAAGCTTTCTCGTCCTCGTCAAACTCAGCAATAGATTTCTCGACCACGCGTTCGGGGAGTGTGATCAATGGCTTGCCATCCATCGTCGATTTCTTCGTTCTCCTCAGCATGATCGCTTTGCAGAGGGCCTGCATCTTTTGCATGGCTCTCTGGTGTTGCATACGGCTGTCCTTCTTCAAAGGTCTCGCAAAATCAATGTTGAACTTCTCCCATTGGCAGTAGGGCTGGATTCGGAGGAAATGAATCAGACTGTACAGCTCAGTGACGTTATTCATCATCGGCGTGCCCGTCATACAAAGTCTGTACCTTGATGTGAGGCAGTAGGATGCTAATGAGGTCTTGGCAGCCCTGTTCTTGATGTTTTGCGCCTCGTCGAGAATGATTCGATACCAGGAGCAATTACGGCCGATCAGCACAGGCATGTCCACTGGCTTGGGACGGTAGTTCCCGTTTGCTCGTTGAAGCGTCTCCATTGCTTGGAGTTTCTTGTGATCGGACTGCAACGAGCCGTAGGTGGTGATGACCACATCATACTTGGCTAGATCCTTGAAAGTGGCGTTCTTCTTTTCAGCTCCACTGCCATGGTAGATGAAGGTACTGAGTTTGTGACCGGGACGAATTTTGCTGGCGATCTCGCTTTCCCATTGACGGATCAAAGCAACAGGAGCGATGATCAGGTTTGTCTTGCATTTGTCGTCAGTCGAGCGGCGGGAAACCATCAGCGCAATTGCCTGAATCGTTTTGCCCAAGCCCATGTCATCTGCCAAGATTCCACCTTTGTTGGACCCTTCTTCCATCTTCGTTAGCCAGCCCAAACCCTTCTCTTGATATTTGTACAGGTTTGCAGTGTCTGCCATGCCCTCGGGAGTGCCATTGCGATCGTCTGAACCAAGATTTTCCTCCTCGTCGGGACGAATATTGTTCAATAGATCCTTGAGCGCTTCGCTGTTATCTGCATCGTTATAGGATCCATAATCGTAGACATTGCCATCATCCGCCGAGTTCCGCCCAAAGGGGTCTGAGCCCGCTGCCTGCCCGGTCAGACTGCGCAGGATGCCAAAGGAATCGCCGAATGGTATCGTGCCTAGAGTAGAGGAGCCGAACAGAGACGTGCTGGAGGTGCCGGCGAACCCAGCTTGTGCAGATGGATAAGATTCAATCTCATCGTCAAGCAGGTTGTAAGGCTCGTCGAATGAGCCAGGCATCCGTCGGGAATTGAAGTGTGCGAGGTCGTCCATTGCACTGCCAAAGAAGCCGTTTGGATTATTGAGCTGGTTCATGGTACTGTTATAGACCGAGGAGCCTGTAGCACCCTGATGTTGGCCAAAAGATCTGATGCCAGGCAGTCTGGGCGTGTTCGACACCGCTGCCCTGGCGTACGGGTCGTATCCGGGATACTCGCTGAGACGTGCGTCTTGGCCCCTAGCCACGGCATTGGCGTTACTTGAGCTACTTGTGAGGTCCACATGATTTGGTGGGCGCGGTTGGTTCGTATAAGAGCGTGGCCAAGGCAAAGTCCGGCTCGATTGCGAGATCTGAGTGCGGGCAGGTTGAGATCCAAGGACCTGAATGTCGTCGTCGTCGGAGTCGACCCTGGTGAAAGCTTGATCATTTCGCCGTGGAGGTGCCTCGAAGCTCCCCTGGTTTGAGGCAGCGAAGGGAGACGCTGATGCGGGTGGGTTCGCAGGTGACTTGGCCACGATCGGAGATGGCAGTGGAGGTGGGCTCGGGTGCCGGACTAGGCCGTTACTGCCAAGGACGGCTTGAGTTGACGGAGTGCGAGCCAGCGTTGGTCGGTTGGATGATTGTTGATTGGCGCCACCATTCAGCTCCGCCTCAAGCAGACGGGCAAAGGCTTCATCTTCCCTTTCTTGCTGCTCCCTGCGAAGTCTCTCCTGTTTGGCCGATTCCTCAGCCTCGTGTTGAGCTTGCCTAAAGCTCTCCATAGTGGCGTCGGGATCATCACCGAAAAGCTCTTCATAGAACTTTGTCATGCCATCTGACAACTCTCGAGACATTGGAGGGGCGGTCGGAGGACCCGAGCGATCAGGTGTTGGCCGCTTGGACCGAGATTCGAAAGCCGCGTCCATCTCCAGCTCCCGCCTCCTCTTGCCTGTGAGTGTTGGACCTACACTCAAGCCCAAATCCCGGGAGGCCCCGCTCGATGCCGATTGTGGCCGAGTCATGCTCGCTCCACTGCCTGCTGGCGAGCTGTTTGAGTGATTTGGCGGACTATTGGTGTCCGGCGTCAATGGCTGTTGGGCAGAGTCGTCGGCTCGACCGAAGCACCATGTGGAGTTGATGTTGTACGGGATCTTGCCGTTAGACAGATTTGCTGTCCCGTGGGGTGAGGGATATGAGTAAGGGTTGGTGGTAGACGGAGTGCGGGCTTGGTGAGGTGAAGGCCCTGTCAGAGGAGCGTTGCGTGAAGGTGCGTCAGACTCAGTTACGCCCCGCGAATGAAATCGAGAAGCTGATGGGGAAATCAGAGCCTGTGACATGCTGCTGTACTGAATGGGGCCGGACGCATTAGACCTTCTGTCTACCAAGCGATCGAAGGTAGGTGATCGGCCCTGCAGAGCCTGGTCGTCCGACATTTCGGAAGTGGTCGAGGTGTTGAAGGAGATGCCGAGACAGAAGCTGATTAGTAGACTGTGCCCCGATTTATAGCATACGTTGCTGGCAGTAAAGCGACATGCGAGGCGAACCGTGGGAGTCAGGTGAAGGAGTCGCAGCTCTGAGTGGCAGTAACGAGGGAAGTGAACAGAGCGTCGAGGTGAAGTTTGCGCCGAGAGTGAATAGGCCGGGCAGGCGATTTATGCAGGGTGGGCGAGTGATGGCCCGGTGTGACGAAGAAATCAGCTCTGCTTATTGTAGGCAAGCAAAGGCAAAAAAGTGGTCAATAGCAGGCCGGCCAGCCTTGCCACAGTGCGTCGACAGCCTGGAGGGGTTCTCAATGCGCCTGGCGTAGTAGGGCCGCACGGCGACTGATGCTTCTGCTCTCCGGCAGGCGCGGTGAGTCAGGCTGCAGCAACATGCATGAGAGGCGAAAGTGGCAGACGAGGCGGAGAAGGAGGAATTGTGATGGCGATGATGGACAGGAGGTAAGTAGAGCAACGAAGGTGTCGCGACGGCGCGGAGCTTTGTGACGTTCGTCGCGTCTGTACTTACTTTCAGGTCCTTCTGGGTTTTAGTGCAGACAAGGTTCCAAGGGTTCCCCCAAAACCAAATGCAGCCAGCTCCTACGGACCGGCGCGCACGTCAAGATACGCCGGTTTTCACGACTACCCCTTCATATGCTGGCAAACACAACCTCGGGCTTCGTGCTTGCAATTTTAGCAAGCCAAGTTCGCAGCCAGAGCCCTCTACTTTCGGCTCTCTGCATAGCGTCATGCCCAAGGGCTCCTGTGCGGAGCCATGTCGCCACACGAGCTTCGAGTAGAGCAATGCCAAATTCCGAGTCTAGGTATTCAAAGCACATCTGTCATCAGCGCCATTGGCCATCCTTTTGCAGCATATCGATAGTGCCCATAGTCATTAACGTATGTCCATCCCGAGCCTATCGACAAGCTCCAAATTTTCCAGACTCCTTTGCCGTTGGCGAGGTCTCAGCACAAATCAGCCATGCCTTCAACCTGCGCGTCCCCGGACAGGCTCGGTCAATCTTCGTGTGACTAGCATGGGGAATCCCTCTGGGCCGTTCAACTATTTTTCCGCATCTGCAATGCCACCGTCTGTGATCACATACGTCGCTTCCGCCTCGGGGCAGTCTGGTTCTGTCAATAACACATTGATCTCAGCCTGCAAGGTATATCTTACCTGGCGAATCCTGAATCTTGGCCACCCGCTCGTCGCCACGACCTTTACGCAGCAGTATTCTGGTCGCCGACGCATGGGCTAGGATGTGGCCTCCAACAGGCTTTCGCCCGTCAGCTCCAGCGAATAGCGCACTGGCCCCCGGATCGCTCTGCACTTGGTTGGTCTGGCAGGAACGTTAGCACCGGAAGTGGCACAATACCAGGCCGTGGTCGCGGCGTGACGAGAAACGCCAGCCAGTATCAAACATCAGCTCTGGTGACTTGCCACATGCCGTGAACCAGTCAGCGGAGGCTAAAAGCGCGAAGCTCTCTGTGTTCTCATATATAGAATGTAGAAAGACAAGTGATACAAGCAAGAACGGGGACTATTGCGTAGTCAGCGCTGCAGCTAGCCGTCAGCCCGTCTCAATGCGGTGAAAGTAAAGTCGTGGTCAGCGAAACGTAGATCCGCATCTCGCACGGCTTCAAACGTCAACTCAACGCCCCGTTGAACAAGGATTGTAGGGTGACCTGCAGCAAGACATGCCGAGCCGCCTTGGAAGAGGACGACACAAGTAGCTGCATGCGTGTTTTCTAAGAGGCTCGCAGCAGTTCCCCGACCAACACTTGAGCTGTCCTTGCTGTGTGCCGTTCCGTCGGTATCTCGCCATGCTTTTCAGACACTGACTACACAAGTAGCTCGCCGACGTTTGGTGGATATGGCTGCCTCGGTCCTTGCTGATATACCTTGAGCAAGATGTTGAATGGCATTGTTCTTGACCCATGGACAGGATTCACGCTGCGTGACGACTCGACAGGTCCGTTCGACGGTGCCTAAAAACATCTTCTCATCGCCATACAAGTTCCCAGAAACAGATGAGACCCAGAAAGACATCATGACGTTTCAAAGGTCGTATCTGCAAGCAAGAGTAAGGATCGATGTCGGACAACTTGTGTAGGCACAGTTTCGATCGTCGGGAAGGTAGGTTGAGCCATCTTCTCATCACAGCTCTCATCAAAGTCTCTCGATGACTGTGTGGTCCCCAAGGACGTGGTGGGTATTGCCAATGTTATTTTTGAAATCAAGGTCAAGGACAAGGACCAATACCAGACAGATTGTACAAACACAAGTTCCCAAGCATTTCCGAGAGAACATGGCACGCCATGTCCTTCCGGAAAGCTCGGTGGGCAGAAACCACCACTTTGTCGATGTGTGAGAGGAATGAGGAGAGAATGCAAGGAGACGAAGAAATGATGGAGGTATATAAGCACTTTGGAGGCTGCGAGAACGGCCTGATCATGCTCGTTGCTTCCATACAGACGACATCAGAAGGAGCCTTCCGCCACGTGGTCGATGACTTCTCCGACAAGGCAAAGAGAGAAGATACTCACAAGTGCTATATTCGGAGGCCGTCGCGGAGCCAGCAGTCCAATGGCAGAGATAAAGAGCATAGTCTGCCTCCGGCGACGCTAAGATGTGATCCAGGAGAGGTCACAAGATGCATGTTGTGCTGGGTCCTTGACTCGAGTGTCTGCAGAGCGAGCTTCGCGATAGGCGTTAAATATGTTCAGTGACAACAAGATGCCAGCAGAGCCTCGATGCCGGAGCTTGCAGCAACTTGTGGCATGAGACATATCACCGATGACAGGCGGAGGCAGTCTAGAATGACACTGATGGACATCATTGGCTCGAGCTTGGCCAACAGGGGTGGCGATCTCGGTCACTCCCTCGTTTTCTGCTCTTCCATGACCATCCCATCGAGCATGGAAGAACCATGAGTTGATTCCGGAGCACGATATCGGCTTCAGGGGGCGTCACAAAGGGTTTCGTGTGCGGATAAATCCAGAGAAACTCTCCCGATGAAGACATGTGGACTATTGTCGACGGCTGGAGCTGCATTCCGATCATGGAGCTCATCGTTGGCGTTCCGGATGCGGCCATTCAGGCTCTCAGTCGCTCACGGCGGCGCTCTGGAGCACCAATCTCCTCCGGATACGCACTGGATGACTGCCTTGAGGATTCTGCAGTCTCGGAGGAACGAGGATCGGCAACTGTCAGCGCAGAGATGATTCCTGGCTCGGAAGCTCCCCATGAGCTGAGTCCTGGTGGGTTGTGATTCATTGCCTCGCTGCGGTCACGGCGATGAATGCTCGTCAGCAAAGCAATTGACTCGCGGGAGCACCACACCGGCCCAGTAACTGCACGTGAGGCACTACAGAGGCTCTCCTGGCCTCTTGTCTGAGCTCCCAAGAGACCCGCGACGATATGGTGGAGCTGTGGGACTGTCAACGTCTGTGGTGAAGTGCCGTCGACTTTGAGTCTATGGGGCATGATGCGATGGTGTCGCCGCACACTCTCACACTTCGCCACCAAGACTGGGAGCAGGAACAACAAGCGAATCGTTACTTGGCTGCCGCTGCATTAGGAGATCAAACATACATCCACTACACAGTCCAGGCCGGCGAGTGCTACGAGTTGGTCGCAAGCTACCTCGGAGACAGGCGAAGAAATACCATCGATATCCAATTCCGTCCTTTGGCATCACTGCTAATTTCGTCTCACGCGACGACACCCCTTTACATCAGCCCTTGCTTCGTCTTTGCGCAAAGTACAGATTTCTCCTCGAAACGATACAGCGACCTGACTACATCCCTACCACAACCCCTCACTCCTTGCTTGAGTGCCGCATCCGGAGCTTCTCGCCTTCTCGAAGCTGGCACCGTCAGCGACGCAAGTAACACGTTTTGGGCTGCCGACCGCTGAGATTTACATTACAGCAAGGACGTTCTACTACTATGCCTGTGTTGGCTGGGAGCCAATAGTAAAGTCGAGGCGAAAGCGGAACCCGAGATCGAGGCTGGTGCAACGATCACCGAAAGCGCAGCTCACAACGAAACAGCGTTACCCGGAATTGGAAAAGTTTCATCATCACAGCATACCGGCAAAGAGGACAAGAGGTCTCCAGTGGATCTTACTCGAATTCTCTGAGCACAAGGATGATGTCCAACACAGCAAAAAACCTCAGCTGAGCGAACATCTCAGAGACGAGAGCAAGGGCAACCATACATCGTGGAGGTTAGGAAATGCAGCGACTGCAGCAAAGTCAAGCGGGATGGAGGACATGTCAAGCAAGTGCTTCACTGTTTTCGTGACACCAGACGCAACTGCTGTTCCGGACGGAACCGACGATTGCGGTACATTGCCACGCGAATATCAGCGCAGCAGCAACCACTGCCAAATCGTCGCGGTCCGAGATACGCTCGATCACAAATCAATCTCCGACCTGACCTGCTCGTTCCTGCACAATTGTGGAATTGACTTGATACCATGCACCTTCCACGCCTGTTCAGAAGCTGAATGGGTCAAGAAGATCGGTGAAAGCGCGCTTTCTCGTTTAACTTGATCAGGCGTACCTTCCAGCTACCATCGACAGGATGGTAAGCACACTAGGAAAGAGGGGGCATCTGGTGGCAGGCGAAGATAAATAAGGCTTCCCCTGGGCACGTTTCATCCGTTACAACAACCCTGCCTTCTGAATTGCACAAGCACTCCATTCTTATACATTCTTTGCAACCTGGGAAGTCTTGTATTGTCTGTACTCCTTTGCGCAGTCTGCTTCCTAAGGCCACCCTCGAAACGGAGCACACCCAAAATTTTGCCATGAGAACAACTACTATCGTGGCAATAGTCACTACGGCAGTTGGTGTGCCTCTCGCATCGGCTCGAGCGCTTGTTCTCAACACATTCGCAGCACCTGGGAAGGTAGTGCGCGAAATTTACCACCGTGATGAAACGAGTGAAGGACTCACATACAATGGCGCACTTCGATACGTTAATGTGAGCCTCGGCACGCCGCCTCAGGATTTTGCATTGTATTTTGACACGGGTTCTTCCGATACTTGGGTCGTGTCGACAGCTCCAGACACAAGTCTCTGTGGTGGTTCTCATCCCGACGGTTGCGGTGAGCTTGGTGGCTTTGACACGAGCAAAAGCTCGACGTACCGACCGCTGGCAAACATGTCCACTTTTGAAATCATGTACGGTGATGGATCCACGATCGATGGGACTTGGTTCCAGGACGTGCTCGAGCTCGGCGACGACACGCTCACCAATGTGACGCTGGCCTTGGGCACAAAGGGCACGTCGGCCCACTTTGTTGACGGAATCATGGGAGTTGGATATCAGAGTTTGGAGTCATAGCTTGACTCAAAGCTTCTGCCTGACGAGTATTGCGATGACAAGGAACCTTATCCCAACATTGTTGGTGAGCTTCAGGAGCAAGGTTTCATTGACTCTCTTGGGTACGGAATCTGGACCGACGACTTCCGCAGTGGAGATGGCCAAGTAACGTTTGGTGCTATCGACAATGCGAAGTTCGAAGGAGAGTTGGTGGTCCTCCCCGTCGTTCGGACCTCGGAGGAGCTTCCTTGTTCCAGTGACAAATCAGGATACTTGAGACATCTGCTTGATGTATCGTCTGTGACCTATTCTGACGGCACTGGCGGCGATGCAGAGGTGCTGAGTAAATTGTCCTCGAAACCTGAGCCGTTTCTCTTAGATTCCGGTTCTCAGAACATCCTGCTGCCCTGGGCATGGGTGACGGAGATGTATGAGAAGCTGCCCGACGTTATGTGGGACTGTCCTGGTGGTGTAACGCCTTGTGCCGGCCCTATGTGGATACATTGCTCAGATTACCCGAAAGGTAACTTGACGTTCCACTTTGACGGCACGAGCATTGATGTCCCGTTCTCGCAACTTGCTCGACCCATCGACGAGGAAGCGCCGAAAATGGCAGATGGAACCGATGCCTGTATGCTCTATATATCACCCAGCAGTATCTTCCCTGGCTTTGTCGGTGTCCTTGGTGATCCTTTCTTCACTTCTGCTTACGTCGCCATCGATCAGGCGAACCATGAAATCGGGCTTGCCCAGTCACGACCCAGCTCAGCCGACGAAGCTGACTTGATCGAATTGAAGAGCCAGATCCCCGGTAGAAGACCCAGTTAATCCAAGCCTTGGTGATGCCAGACTTGTACATTATGTGCTATCCGAGGTCCGGAGGTCTATCATTGAACAGGGTTGCATGAGAAGGCATTGCAAAAAATACACAATGGGTTCAGCGCTTTGGGATAGAAAGTCACCGGAGGACCGTCGTGAGGGAAATGCGCACTCGGAGTTTCGCGTCATTAAGGTTACTGTTAGTAGACTCGGTTGAATGCTTATCACTTGCTGCTTGTCGCCGAATATTGCTCACGAGGTTGTTCAATCATCCTTCCATCGTGCACTGTGGATGCCTCTGCCAAAATGTCGTGACTATTTACTCTTGAAAGCATCATATCACGGGACTTGGAAGAACAAATTCTGCTCTCGTCGATGACTTCATCTCGGTCACAACGCCTCTGCTTCTGTTCCGCATTTTTGCCTGATCCTCTTAGGGTGCAGCGACTGACAGATGTCATAGCGGCAGTAGCTGGGCTTTCACCGTTCAGTGTTCCAAAACAGATCAATTGTTGCGGGTCTCTGCGCGAAATATTTGGTGAGCGTTCCTCGGGTCGGTACCGAGTATCATGTCGAGTATCTGAGAACGTGGTCACAAGGGTATCGATCAGGAGGGCGGATTGATCTCGCGTAAAGAATTCAGCTTACCCAGCCCGAAGCATTTGCTCATGAAGCTGGTGGCGGGACAGAGCACGGTGTCAAGAGTTTTCGGAGAGAAACCTTTCTATGTCGCTGAAAGTCGTCGTCCAGAGCAACTCGTCTGGTGCCATCGTGTCATCGTGTGCATTCAGTATATGCCGGCAAGGCACCCCCACTCGCTGAAGAGTTGCTCCAAGCTTGTCATTGTTCGGCTCGAGACCTTCATCTCGCATGCATACACCAACATCAGCGACCGCCAAGCAGGCCAAGTCAGTCGTGCTGTCTCCAACGTAAACGGTCAAGGGGCTTTCGTCGTCTGCATCGTCTTCGGTTGCGTCGTTGTCCATGCCGGCAGCTTCGAAAGCTGCCAGCTTGTCTTGTACGGAGCAGATAAGACCGTCTCCGAATTCTTCCCCGTTATCTGCGTCGTCCATCTCGCCGGTCAGCTCGTTGCACCAGATGCGGCTTTCGAGCGTGCCGTCTGTTCTGTCGACGATCCCTGCCTCCGTCAGCGCGCCGATGATGAACATTTTGCTCCAGCTGACGCTGACGATGGCCCATGAGTTGCCGTCCTCCCGAGCACGAGCGAGTAGGCGCTTCAGCCCTTCGGGATCTCGGATCAGCTTTCGATCGTTGCGGAAGGCTTCCTCTCCGCCTTCTTGCATCCAGCCGAGCAGTTCGGCGGTGTCCGCTACCTCGCTTTCGCTCAAGTCGCCACCAGCCCCCGCATTCTGGTTTCCGAGAACAGCGATTCGCACACGTTTGAAGCTCGCGACCTCGACGGGCCGGGATGAAGACAGATACGCAATCTCGTCCTCGATGGTTTTTCGGGACGACTCGGGATGTGCGGGAGCTTGAGACGACCTCCAAGCGTTGTAATCGGCCATGTACGCATCACTATAATGAGACATTGATCGAGGACTTGTCGATGTCGGAACAGTTTTGGCCAGAGCTCGGCTGCCAATCAGAGCGGTGGTGTCATAGTTTGTGATTGTGCCATCCCAGTCCAGAATGAGTGTGAACGGGCGACGTGCATTTGCGGTCATCTTGAGATATCTTCTCGCAGGTGACCCGAATCTGAACATTGAAACCAAAAACGAACACGGTTCTTGTCTCGGTGGAGTATCAAAACATGGCATTAAGCTTTTGAGCGTCCGAGCTCCCGTTGCGGGCGCTCACCTCTCTGTGCCAGACCTTCTCCCCTCTTGAAGCCGAGGGCTCCATCGCCCTTAGGAGCGATGGGAGATCAGGGTCAGATTTCTCCTGTGAAAATCCCAGATCGTAGGAGAATACGTTTTTCAGGAACCAGATACGCCTGGAAAACCAAAATTCCTGCGCTTCGTAAATCCTAGACCCCGGAGAGGCCCCAGGCATTTTGCTAGCCTGTTCACGATTATGATTGGGGCAATGGTATCCTGGGTACGGTAATGAAGAGGCATGCTGTGATCAAAGCTTGCTTATGTGTCATCCGTTCCTGTGATGTTCAGCACCTGAGATGCTAGCTTTCCTGACATACGACCCCGTCCAAGGTCCCGGTTTCGCGGTCTATTCTGTGAAGTCGTAGTACTCCGAACCATTTACGGGCTATTGATGTCAAGGACTACTTTCGAGTAGTGTTGACACGGCAAGCATCCTTTCGTCCTACAAACCGCTGCGTGGTACACTGCTGAGAACCCCAGAACCAGTGCGTCGTTCGCGCGTAAGCTCAATGCAGGGCAGCTGCACAGCCCAGATTCGATAGGCTTACCTTGTAATTAGCTGAGAGCCTGAAATTCATGTATCGAATCTAATTTCCAGAACGAGGGGTGAGATGATTCATAAAGGGTGCACACACGGATGATCATGAGCATGCTATATTCGGCATTCGAGATTTCATTTGTCCACTAATACAACGAGTTCACGGCTTCAGAGGTCAATAGCCCTGCTGCCTGATGCTCTACTTCCTCTTCATGTAGCACAAGTAGATGTATTTCCCCCCTGCTTCACAATTTAAATCTGTGGCGATTTGCTTGTACCCGTACGGTGCCGGTGTGTGTTTTGATCCCGAGCTCACAACCTTGAGGTCAATGATGGCCGTGTCTGGGTCATAGGCCCCGGTTTGGTATATCAGCCAGAGGAACTTACCTTTGGCCCTGTGATTCAGATCCACGTTCACACAGTGCCATCCGGCCGGAGTGGGCGTGTGCTCTCCCTCCAAGATGTCCACGGCGGTAATTGCCGGCTTGTTGGTCCCGTACTTCTGATAACTCTGTCTGTGGTAGCACAGATAGATGTAGTTGCCATGTGCCCATTCGTTCAGGTCCTGCAGGTCCTTTTCATAGCCGTCCGGCGGTGGAATATCTTTCTTGCCAGACTCGGGTCCTTCAATGATGTCAACAGCGTCGATGTAGTCTGGTCTCATGGCCAAGGCCTGCGACTTCTTGGGCGCCCAATGGTTATTGAAATAATCGGCTAGTGCGTCCTTGACCTCGCTCTTTTCCTCACACAGGTTCCATATCGGCGTCAAAGGGTTCACGGACGAGAAGTCAACGAAGACTGGATCCTCGATGATGGAATCTTGCCATTCTATGAACGCTTTCGCACTTTCGAACGCTGTCTTGCCGCCTTTTTGCGGCTGCCCACCAACAGTATGCACTTGGGTGTTTGAGTGGCTGTTGAACGATTCCACTGCGGTCTTGTACGTGGCACTTTCTGTCGCATTCACCTCTCCAGCGGCAAATTTGAAGGATTCCTGAGCGATGACCGACAAGCTCATGCTGGAATCGTGTTCATATTTTTTGGTGGAGGATGATTGCGTCGCTCTGCCGCCGATCACCACACCAGTGAGAACGTGGCTTCCATAATCGTTGAAGAACTTCTCAAGCTGGTTCGTGTCGTCCTTCTTGAGACCATCGAGCCTGGTTCTAAAATCCTTGTTCAGCAGAGGACGTGCGTTGTGATCTGCGAGGAGTCTGAGGTTCCAAGTCTCAACCGATTGAGTGGTCCGCGAGAACGAATTCTCGGCCTTGGTCAGATCATGACTGCTAAAATCCATCTCAAGAGAGCCGGAGAAGAAGTTGTAGGATCCCGTGATGTTGACGCTTGCGGCAATATCCTGCTGGTAGCTTTGGACGTCATCCGCTGCAATGGTCTTGGAATCGGACACAGAAGCCATCGTAACACTCACGGCTACAGGCTTCGTGTACTTTGTCTTCCCTTGGTAAGTCCATGTGTCAGATGGTGCGTTGGCCCACTCAAACACGGGAAACACTATGCTGGATGCGCTGGCGTATCCTGAGAACATATCGTATCCTGCGCCCATGACTTCAGCACCTGGCAGTGTTTGAGAATCCAACCCAGCCTGCGACCGAAGCAGCTGAGCTTGATCGCCTTCAGCTAGGTGGGAATAGCTGACTTTGGGCGAAGAGGCCATCTTGTGAAGATGCGTTGTTCACGACTGGATAGGACACGTAGCGGCAGGAGCTGTCTGCAAAGGGGCAATGAAGGTGGACTAGACCGAGAGTGACCCTGGACAATGATCCTGGACATATAATTGAGGAGAGATGAGGGCGAAGAAAGAAGGCTTTAAGTACATTGCGCCTGGACAGGTGAACTAGTAGCAGAATCGCTAACTCACACATCACACATACCTAGACAGAGCGATGTGATACCGGTCGTGGCCCTGCTTCTATTTGCTCGCCATTAAAGAGATGGCCTTGTCCTGAAGAGGCTAAAACGATGGACTAAAAGAGCCACCCCTCCACAGTAGAAATCGCATTGTCCTGATGAGGCTAAGACGATACATACGATGGGAGAAAAGAGCCGATATCATGGCCGGTATGGCCATTGGGGCAGTTCAGGGCCCCCAGCAGTCAAGTGCTAGTGAAAAGGTTCCATTTCGTGAGTAAGTACGTGACGACACAGATGGACTCAGCGAACCCCATGTCGGGCAAAGTTCACGTCTCGTTCTATCTAACTTGTGCATTGAAGCTTTGCAACAAGAGAGCCAAGAGTTTGAACTCTCCAGCCAAGCTGCATTACTGCTTGCCTGTCTTGGTGTACAGCTTGTTGGAGACGAAGTTCCTCGCTTTGTTCCCACCTCATACGGCCTCTAGCATGACGTCACAGCTGCACCACAAAGCCATGTCTCTTGTCGCTCAGCGCATTTCGATAGTCCACGTATAGATGAATGAGTGTCTCGACACGCATATTTTTGTCAATTCGAGCACATGCTAAAAGTGCCCAGTCCTGTTCCATCTGTATGGAGGAAGCTTTCAAGCCAACGTTCTTACATAAATCAGACGTCTACGTAACCAGGTCATCACAAATACTTTCCTTTGCACACAGTGCTCGTCCATGAGTCTCCATCGGCTATGAGACAAGATTCACTTATGGGCTGTAAGATTATTGACGCCCTTAACTAGAACTCTCCTCGGCTCAATTCCGAAGGAGCGGTGGAGGTGATCGGCAAACTCAAAACCCAACGACGCTTCGACGATGACGGAGATGCTGGCTCTTGCAACTTTATTCTACAGTTTGAAATACTCGCGAAAGCGACCTGAATCTGCAAGAATTCAAGACGCCTTTGTACGATCTGAGAGTGCACTTGGACTTCAAAATGGCTAGCCGAACTTCAGCTCCACCAGCGAACGCTTCCTTGTTCGAACGGGCATCCTTCGCCGCAGCCTGCGCCGTGACGGGACATCTCCTCCGAAAATGCCTTGTATCGCCAAACCCGGTTCGCGTCGACTCGTCCAAGGACTCCTTCAGCCCAGGCTTCATGAAGTTATCTATGGTCGTACTGGCTACTTACCGGGGCGTACTCATCACCAGTAGCGCCCTGAACGCCCTTGCGGGCTTGAGAGGCATACCAGCTTTCAGGCAGCTATTCAAGGTCGGCTCGAAGGACCTAGCCAGGCATGCAGGACAGATTGACCCGAAGCTCGTGACCTGGAACCCGCTCTCCGCCGCCCTCCTGGCGACCATTACTGGCTCTGCAACGCTGCGACTTCGCGCGATGCGCGAGCTGGGCAAGAATTTCACGTTCGACCTGCATGATCCGGAGAGCCTGGTCACGACGGGAATCTACCGCTACGTGCAGCATCCATCTTATTCGACGCTGCTTGTCGCTTTTTGGTTGGGCAACATCTGGCTACTTCGGGCCGATGGCGCGGTGGGCGCATTCTTGCCGCCGAGGCTGTTTGAGTTTCTAAAGACATGGCAGTCGCGATGGCATTTTTTTATTATACTTTATACAGCGATTGTATTTCGTGTCAGGGCCAGGGACGAAGAGAACATGCTCAGGGAAAAGTTCGGGAAGGAGTGGGAGGAGTGGAATGGGAAGACTGCGAGATTCATTCCATTCCTATTCTGAACCCTCAAATCTGGTGCGTAAGCATCGTTGGCGCATGTGGTCGATAGGGTACTGATGCGCTTCTTAAGCGCTATCTGCAGTTTGCAGTCCTGCAAGCCTCGACCGTCACGTGCACAAGGCATTTCAGTTACCCGGATAATGGTTAAGCCGTGTGCACAGATGCTTGCAAGGAAAGTCGCCGTGGTATGTTTCACAGCGTTAAAGGGTCTATTTAGTTAGGTAGCTTACTGAGTGCCTCTGCAAAGACTTGTGTCAGCCCGACTGAGTATGACGCTTGGATGTTCATCAACCTCATTGGCCAGCTCCTGCTGTCAGCCTCATCGGCAAGTCCACGCTCAAGCGCTTGCATGCAAGGCGTTTTATCTGGCTGTCCATCGGGCATCATCCACACATTGTGAGAGACAACATGACGTTCCGTAGAGCACCTTTTGAGGCACCGACTTCCCGCCATGCCTTTTTCAAACATCTCGTCAACTATGGTGGGCAGTGAGTCAAAAGTGTCGTCGAGGAAGAGAAGGCGAAGCGAGTCTACCGAGAGCTGCAGCAGACAAGCAATCGCCGAAGACACCTTTGACGACGGTCTTCGGAGCTTGCTGAGCTACCTGGACTCATGCAAGGATGTCAAGTTTGATGACCTAGCAACAATCGAATGGTCCCGCACTGAGGGTACCCCTGAACTTGGCAGCACCTGCCCTTCTCAGTCTTCAACTAACAGCTTAGCATCTGGAACACCACCCACATCCATATCCACATCCACATGTATCAGAGACGCATGCGCGGCGGATCCTAAAGATGGAGACGATCCGGATCTGTGTGCCGATTGCCGTGCCCTTGATTTGGCGTCAGTTCTCCACCGATGGGACCGCAGGACCAGAACCGTCGCTACGCGACGGCTTGCAGACCGCGAGCAGCACTCAAAGTGTCCCTTCTGCAGATTGTTGTGGCAAACGCGTTCCGAGCCAAAGTCAATTACAAAGGGCAATCCTGAGAGGACCGAGGAGAAGTACGATATCATAGCCACATCATATCTGGCTGCGTTTGAGATGACCACGTATCCTGCTCACCCTCTATCGAACCACGATTGTGGTTGTCTTTTGGTTTTGCCGACCAGAAAACTCGGAAGCTACGCCGAATCCGTCTCTAAATTCTTTATGTCGCGGTCCAGGTGCACCGGGTTACAAGCCATCATTCCCGTCGCCGCTGACAGTAAGGTGAGGATCGTTCCCCCATTCTTTCGAGTTGTTCAACATCAATGGCAGACCACTCTGAAAAGCTGCTTAGGGCAGGAGCTGGTTTCCGGCCACCACAGCGATAGATGGCATCAAGATTTTTGCTTTGCTAACTGGGCTGTGGTACCGCAGGATGGCGATTCACCTCGATTTTCTGGATCTGTGGTCTGCCCAAACGAGATTGACTACGAGCGCCTGCGTGACTGGGTTGGGATACCAACTTCCGAGTACTCGCCACCACCACCACGACTACCCAAACTTTACACGATTGATTGCACCTCACACAAAATTCAAATTTACGATGAATCCCCTTATGCTACACTGAGTTACGTATGGGGTACAAGCAAGCCAGTCGACAAAATTTGGAGACCTCATCCAGGCCAGTCCTTGCCGAACATTCTTCCGCTGACTATATCCGATGCCATCACCCTGACGAAGAGGCTCGGTTACAACCAGCTTTGGGTTGATCAATTCTGCATTGACCAGCAGGACAATGTACACAAAATCAGCCATTACCATAATTGCAGCTGCTGGTGATGATGCTGACCACGGACTTCCGGGGGTCAGCACAACAGCACGCATAAATGGGTGTCCTTCAGTTCGCTTGCAGGGCTTGGACTTTGTAAGATCATTACGGAGACCAGAATCGTCTATCGCAGAATCTAAATGGGCATCGCGTGGATGGACTTATCAAGAAGGCTTACTTGCCACAACCCAGCTCGTCTTTACAGATGAACAGATCTATTTTGAGCGCCAAGGAGCAAGGGTATATGAAGTTCAGTTTGAATCGATTTTGCCCCCTCAAGGCATAGTGATCTCCAGAGGAGTAAATGGTCTTCGGTATGGTTATTTCCGGGGAGGATGTGTTGCAAAACCCGTCTTCGTCGATCGAAGTCACAGGTTTCAGTTGCCGGTCCATCTCAAATCATATGTTCAACACCGGCTGTCTTACGAGAGCGATACACTGAATGCGTTCGCTGGAATCTTGAACGGCATGTGCCATTCTTGCTTCGGCCTCCCGATGCATCTGGACTTTATTCGATCCAGCTTCAATAGAGGGGGTTACCGTGATCAAACGTGGACACAGTGCCTCCAAAAGGAACTTGCTTGTCTTTTCTGCTGGGGCCATTCTGACGCGGAAACTCCATCTCGTCGGCAAGGGTTCCCATCGTTTTCATGGACGGGCTGGCATCGCATACCTGATCTTGAAGAGCGCCGCATGGTTAATACGCGGTGGAAGGCAGTTTCTGAATGGCCAGGGGCTATCATGTTCGCCACCATTGGCCTCCAATTCCCTGGCCTGGACGTGGAAGCATTGAATGATTCAAGTCCAACGGTCCTTCGCGTCGATGCCGATATAGTGCTCTTAACGGTCAAGGCAAGCGGCAGGCGCGGTTGGTCTCTGGTCACTGAAGAGCCAATTAAGCAGTCTGAGTCAACCAGTCGTAGATCGAGCCGCAACAGGTTCAAGCTGCAGCTTTCAGGTGACCGCAAAGGCATACTCCATGACCTTGAGTGCATCAGGGTCTATCATAGCTATCACTTGGATCGGGAGTCTAACCTTCCTGAGCTCAGGCAAAATTCTCACGTGAGACTTTTGGTCATCCAACGATTCGAGCATCACGTTGAACGAATCGGGATCTTGATTGCCTCAAACGACTACGCCAAAGCTATCGCTCAGCTGCCAACCAAGCGAGAGAGCCTGGTTCTCAAATAATCGCCTCGCTTTTGGTCTCACTATTCGCGCGCAGCACCGTAAACAACACTTCTTCCGGGACAATGGAATCCGTGTTAGCAACTGCCAGTGGTTGTGGCAACGGTCGCGGCGTCGTCCTCCATCGACAGCAGCCTGAAACGTTCATCTGCGACGAGAACAATTCAGCCCACTTTCAGGCTTCTCTCTGCCTGCTATTCAGCTGCGTCAATGTCCACAAAAACAGGCTTTCGTCACGATAACAATTACCTGATTTAATAGATACATGGTTCATGGCAAGATTCGCGAACTCTTCGAGCTCAGATAAGATGTTGTAGCTCGCAGACGTTGTGTCGTAGGCTCCACGGAATGCATGAGAAGTTAGATAGAGCTTTGCAAAAGTGATAATGCAGCCGGACGCCTTTTCGAGTGCAGTTTTCAACGTACTCGCTCTGAGTGAAGCAGTCTCCCCGATCAGCTCGCCAGGTATCCAATGCTATACTGAGGCGCTACAATTGAGGCGGTGATAAGTCGAGAATGGTTTCATCCGTATCCAAACCAAGCTTATAATAGATATTTCTGCTGACCGACCAGATTTCGCGTTGGCTCAAAAGTCGGGCGTCATCTTCTGTTACCAAAAAGACAACTCAATAGCGCTTTTGAGGCCGCAGGGTAGTCGAAGTCTGTTCGGGTGAGAGGCGGGCGACCAAACGCAACATAAAGATGATGGTCGGCAACAAAGACAAGACAGAAGAGACGGGTCTGCAACCGCCAGTCTCTGATTGAACTCTGTGGCTTGATCAAACAGCGGTGAAATTTCATCTCGATTGCCATTCGTACTGCCGTGCCAATAAGCGTCCACGAGATGTCATGGAGCCAGAATGAACCAATCACCAGACCTCTGAAATCCTCAAGGGTAAGGCGTTTCGAGGAAAGCTGAGTTGATGCTGAGTCGGCATATTCACGATACCAGACCAAAAGTGAGCCGGGCTGGCGTGTAGCGCTCCGACTGCGCAGATTGCTGATGTCGACAACGAAAATTTGTGCCTGACGTTAGCAAGAGATCTGGGTCCGTCCAAGGTCCTATAGACGAGATGGTCCAGGTCTGCTGAGATATTCCTTGAAACATGCCTCTGCGACGGATAATGGAACAACATCTCGAGCAATCAAGTCCTTGGCATCTTGCGTCACGTCTTTCGAGGCCGAGGGCGAAAGCGCGGGCACGACTGTAGACGGTATCACGCCTGGTCTCGATTGAGGGTCATTGACCACCTGCCAGCCTGACGATTCTTGTTCATCTGTCGGTGACATGTGGTTATCCAATGGGGCTGTTTCGGGCTCGATCGCGTCACCTTCATCTTCGTCTGCATCTGCATCTGCTCGAGTGAGGTCAATCAAATGGAGAAGCTCTGGGCACTCTTGGACACAGCAGCTCGAAATGCGGAAACTTTTCGGTCGATTTGTTCTTTCCACGACAAATCACTTTCGAGAAGTATTTGCAGACTTCTATTGACAGGAGCATGATAGGCCTCACTTCGCGCAGCGCGAGCACGGAGACGTGCCGCCATCCGTGTGAGATCTGATCTACTCGTTTGAGCTGGCATCTCAAATCTGAGTCCGATGTCAAGTCGGCCCAGTTCATACCTTGAGTTTTCGGCATGCTACGCACGCCGTTATCTTGGGGCGTGGTGTCGGGGGGCTTGCGGTCGCCAAAAGCTTCTCTCAGCGCCATCGCCGAGGACAACGACGCCATCTACTTCGGTATGCTCACCGTGAATGAGAGTTGTTGCACCTGATAGTGCATCTTGCATAATGCGTGAAAGCATGAAGTTGGCAAGACTTGTATCAACTGGGTCGTAGATTGGGGTTATATAAGCACTCACGTGCTGAAGGACGCAAAGTGTGTGATTCAAAGAGCGAAAATGGCCATGCTAGCTGTTCTGTTTCCCAGCAGACCAAACCGCAGTACTCACTCGTCATTCTGCTGGTCGCCAAAGCATGCTTCGTCGCCTTTGCGTTCGTGCAGTCTGTTGGAAGCGGCCATATCGCTAGGGCGAAACGAGGGCCAGCTTCCCTAGAGCACTCTGGGCAGGAGTCCGCGTCGGCTTGGTATGGGTCTGCAATATGTCTACAGCGATCCTCGCGCTTACTTCGGCCAACTCTGTTGGCTCCTCTGTTTGGATCTCATTGATCGGGCTGGATTACCGCCAAACGCTTCATCCCAACCTTGTACTTTTCAGCTCTCAGCCGCAACCACATATCCAAATGCTGTGACATGTTTTCAAGGGGCCCTTATCGTTGGCTTACAGTGCCAAATTTGACAAGAGTTACTGGTCCAGCTCCGGCAGCATGCAGGTGTCCGGCCGAACAGCGGTCGCGACCCGGGGGTCAGCTGAAGAGGTTGTGTTGCCACAGGACAAGATCGGTGTTCGACTGCTATGGGAAGCTGATTCGAACCTCCATGATTCGTTGTTATTGTTCGGGTCGAGATCTCCCTTGTTGAGATAAATGCTGCCGGCGTCCCTGCTCTAATTCTTGACCCTTCCTTTGCTTGTTACAGAGTAAGGATTTCTTGCTTCGATCAGGATGGAGAGCCCACAGGACACAAGTGTACCAGAACGACACCGCGATACTCGCTCTCCTTTCCGAGTGTGGTGGCGAGAGATTCTTTCGCTAGCTGTTGTCTTGGGCATCGTTGGTGCAATCGTTGGAATTTTAGTGCCGTACCAGGATAGACCGCTTCCAGACTGGCCTCGCGACATCACCATCAACGCCTTGATCTCTTTGCTTATTGTCATCGCAAAATTCTTGCTAGCATTTGTGCTCGCCGAATGTAGGTTGAAGCCTACCAGCAAGCTGAATTTGACTGACTCCGGCAGGTTTGGGTCAGCTGAAGTGGACCTGGTTCGAGAATTCTCGCCCGCTGGGTGACTTTGTACATTTTGACAGCGCCAGTAGGGGCAGTCTCTGGGGCGCCCTACGACTGCTTCGGGTGCTCCGAGGCAGGTAAGACACGACCGCAGGCCATCGATATCAGGCCGGCTGACATGGTTAGATCTTTCCTGGCATGCATTGGGGCCATAGTCATCATCACTTCGGTCGCGATCGATCCATTCACACAACAATTGATTCAATACTATTCTTGTCAACGAAACGCAACCACTCAACTGCCGGTACTCTCCGTGGCCCGTACCTGGTTCGACTCTGATCAATACTTTGTCAATACTCGTAACGATAACGGTGCTGGGTATGGCATACAAGGCGCCGTTATGAACGGGCTTTTCAGCCCAGTGGCAGCCCCGGTGCCATTCTCATGCGGCACTGGAAACTGCACATTCGATGAGCTGGTTTATTCCATCGGCTATTCGTCAAAGTGCGAGGATGCGACTCCCGATATTACATATGACCCTCAAGCCACGGTCGTCGCCACTTTGACAGTCCCTTATGTAACGGTGGACGCAGCCACACAGACGCAAGCGGGCATAGTGATCCAAACCGAAGGCAACCAGTTCCCAGGCTATCGTCTTCCGTCCGGTCTCACAACACAGGGAGGAGTGACACAAACAAACTTCACACCCGTTTCCACAAATTCGAGCCGATGGACTTGGGAAGGGAACTTCGAAATCCTGTTCGCTGGTCCCATCGGTGTCAACGCCAGCATAGCCAATGACTCCAACACTGTGTGGTCAGAAAGGGGGCTTGGTGCTGTTCGTTGCAATATCAAACCAGCCATCTTCGGCCTCAATTCGTCCATCAGAGCCGGCGTTCTCTCCGAAAGCATTATCAGCACGGTTCGCGACATCAACTGGAAACCGGCCGGCTTCGCAGGAAACACGCTTGTGGTCATTCACACGAGCTGTCTGACTGATCAACAACGAATGACGCTGCGCGGCAAAGTCGGTCTAAATGAGCTGCCAGAATGGTTTCCTTATGATCAAGACCCTAGCAATGACACCAGCATCCCCGAAAAGTGCGTTTACAGCTTTGACACGTCCTCAACCAACGGTCTTGCGTACTTTATGTCGAGCTACCTCACCCAGACCGGCTTCGATGGCGGTCACGCTGCGGGTGGCGGGGCGCCACCCCAAATCAACGTTCTTTACCGACACGGCAATACCTCCTTCAACATCATCGACTCCATCATGGACAACGTGACTCACAGCATAAATGCTTACTTTCGACAGACAAGCTTGGCGAACACCACTTCCGGCACTGTCTATGAGCAGACGACGTGCGTCAATATCAAGTGGAAGTGGTTCTCATTCTTTGCAATCATGGTCGGGTTGACGGTGGTAGTGTTGCTGTCGACGATGATCAGGGACTGGAGGACGGGCCACGATTTCAAGACGGGTATCCTACCTTTGATATTTGGTGCCAGGGGTATGGGCGCATCGGAAGGATTTTCTGCACCGGGTGACCTGAAGGAGAGTAGTGTGCAGAAAAGGAGAGTCAGGTGGGCATTTGAAGGAGAGGGATGGAGGTTCATGGAGACGGGGGCGGAAAAGGTTGGGCAGGAGACGCATATGATGGGACACAAGTAGGGCAGTTCGGAGCTGGTCCGCATGGACCCCTGTCACCAACCATGCTCGCTTGTCCATGAGGGATGCAGTTCTGCGACCTAGCTCGGTGGTCATGGAGGTATTTTTGAGATCCTGAATATAGGCATAGTTATCTTCCGTGGTTGTTACAGGAGTACCTCAATTGATTTCTGGCTAGGTGTATCTTTGGCTACTTGGCTAGGTACTTGGTTGTACACTTGGCACGCACTTGGCATGCTCCTCGGTCGAACCGTTGCTCACATACACAGCTCCTGAGCTGAGTGTCCCCGTGGTTGTTGAGCTGAGCTTCCCACAGGATGCCAGTCTAGCTGGCTCTCGCCATCAATGCCAGTGCGATGTCAGGTGCGAGTCCGCTGGCTCGCCGTCGAGGCAGGTGTGCTGGTACCAGGTTCCGTCTCCCGAACTTGGCAGACGTAGAGGGCAGTCAGCACGCGCCACGCTAGGTACCACGTCTGGGCAGGGTGGCTCAAGTTAACGTGGCAAGAGAAAGGTGAAGTCTTCACTCGAGATGTCACGTCGGTTTCGAAAAGGCGCACTCGATCGCTTGTTTCACGCATCTCGAAGCAGCGGGCGCTAAGGCCGAAGCGAGACTAGCGCGATGCAACCTTAATGGGCTTCGACTTCAGTCAGTCATGCCTCCGCCGCTCTCATTGGCCGTCGCTTCTCCGCTCGCGCCAAATGGCAGCAACGGCTCTGTTTGCTGGTCGAATCCACCCGTTTCGCACCTTCAACTTCTCGCTTTGCATTCAAGAGAGTGCGCCAGCGCAGGCCTCGACGACGCCGAACCACCACATTCCACCTTGCCTAGTCTTATTACGACGAAACGAAGAGCATTGATGTACGACTGGCGACTCGGGCCGAGCTTCTTTGGCGTCTGTTAGAGGCGCTCTGGCTACGTGAGGCTGACTGGGTTGGCGCGCTTCGACATTGAACATTGACCATCGTCCATTCACTTTACCACGTCCAGGACTCAATCTGCTTATTTTGTGCGTATTCGCATGCATGTTCATCTTGACTTGTGCTCAGCTACTCACACCCTGTACAGGTACTATTAGACGCAACGTTGAAGGCGCATTGAGAGGGCGCGGACCACCCTTCGATTCACTCAACGACTACAAACAACCAGAATATCACCGCAGATATCTACCTACAGATTCATCTATCGCCCGGAGATCATAGGAAACGAAGAAGAAGGTAGACAAAAGGTCGGAAAGCTTGGGCATTGGTTGCTGGTCATCGTGTGATATCCTCATTTGGCGCTTTCCCTCGAAATTGGACTACGTTCAAGTTCTCGGACCGCAACGCACGAGACTCTATCGATTCGACGGATTTGCCCAGCCAACCACACTACCACTCCGTCACCGTTCACTGGTTCAATTCAACGCGTTGGGCGAATTTGAGATCGCTCGAAAAATCCACTTTCAAGGTTCGCCCAGACGGAAGAATACATGAGTAGCCGCGGCAACTTCCAACGGCTGGACTACGATTTCGACTGATGTGTGCTTTGCGCACGCCGATAAAATTCCCTTGCCTCAACCCGTTTTTGTGGCATGTCTCAAAGGTACCCACCATCAGGAACTGACAGCCGGTTTTCACGCGGTCGGTCACCTCCACGTTTTGGGGATCGCAGGCCCAGTGCTCCTCATGGAGGCTTTCAGGGAAGGAATACAGACTCGTCTTATTGGCCAGGCGATGACCTTCCCAGAGAGCCTCCGCGGGGCCCAAAACTCTACAACGAAGGCTCCAGAGGCGCTCCTTTTACCCCTCGCGGCGGCCGTGGAGGCTTTTCGACACGAGCGCGTGGATATGACAGCTTCAGTAGGCGAGACTCCGAACGAAGTTGGGAGCGAAGGGACACGTACGACGAAGGTCGGCGCTCCCCTACCGGACGGCGATCTCCTATAGGACGCGGCCGCTCGAGGTCGCCTCAATTCAGAGACTCGAGAGACTCGAGAGATCCTCCTGACTCTGCGCGAAACTTTGACTCGCCAAGTGATCGGTTGCGTGGTGGGTATGGAAGTAGAGGACGCGGAGGTTTTGACAGAGGCTCCCGAGGCAGGCCGTTTGGATCTCAGGATCGTGACAGGTTTCGCGGGAGAAGTCGATCGCGAGACCGTTTCCCCGACGACACGCGAGATGACCGGTTTGATCGCGATTTCAGAAGAGACGACGATCGATGGGATCGAGGCCGGGAAGCCAACAGACGTGATGCACCCCCACTCCGCCCCGAATCTCGAGTCCTTGAGGATCATGCACGCACGACCAGTCCTTCAGCCGCATCGACAGCGTCAGGCCAATACAGTCGAAATACGGCGGCCGAATCGCACCCCAAAGCCTTGTCAGAAATTGCCCGAAGGTCGTCTCTCCCGGCTTCTGCCAGACCAGATCTTCGCGCGAGAGAAGAGCAACGTCCACCACAACCAATCACTCACCCGCCGTCATCCCCACCGCAAGCACCATCGGTTCCTGCATATGGCTCCGATGCCGCCCTGCTGTCAGATGGCAGGAAACCCAGTACTATTGTGACGAATACGAAGGCAACGTCGGAGAACGGCAAGCTCAGTGCCACATCTCCAGGAGGAGGTCTTGCGAACGCACCAACAGGTCCACGCGCAGAAGGCTCTAGCGACCCATTGAAGGTTGCACCCAAAGGTCCTAAGGCAGATCTTGTGAAAGGACCAATACCACAGCCAGTTCGTCGTAGCATGTCGAACACTATGCCACCAGGACGGCCTTTCGAAAGAGATGAGCCTCGTCCAAGTGGGCCCAGTGGCTCGCCCCAGATACCATCTGGACCAAGAGCCTTGACAGGCCGTCCCACAGCACCAGAAACCAGCTTCCATCAAGGTCCTTCTCCTGGCAATTTCCCTGTTGGTCCACCCCGAGGTATTCCGACTGGACCCAAAAACATGAATATGCCACCAACCATGAACATCTCAGCAGCTCCGAGTCCTAATGTTTGGGTACGGCCTGGAGTCCGCCCAACTGCAGTCGGAGCCGCCCCTGGGGAGTCACACAAGCGCGACAGCTTCGGTGAAGGCAGACCAAGGCCAACTTCTGGTGGAGATTTCAAGGCTGTAGCAGACAATGTGGCCCAGGCTGAGCCAGTGGTGAAGGCCGAGAAACCGACTGAAGAAAACGTAGCTTTGCCAGAACCGCTTCCTGCCCATACGATGGACGTTGACAAAGCGGAAGACGAGGTCAAACCTCCGTCCGAGAAGATCGAGCAAGTTCCCGAGTCCGAGTTTGCTCTTCCACAAAGTGACGACGACGACGCCGTGAGCGATGATGGTATGAGCGAGGAAGACCTGCAAGCTCAGGTCGCCAAGTTTGAGCGAGAAAAAGAGCAACTCGGAGCCAAAAGACCGCTTCCGAACGTCGAGGACAATGAATTGCTCCTCATGCTCGACGAGCTCGACGCATTTGCGGTAGCATTGAAGGAACACCAAGATGGTCATTGGCCACCACCGAAGCGCGAAGAACCCGAACAACCTGATGCGAGTATAAAGCTGCGTGAAATTCCACCTCTGCAAAGTCCTACAGGCTTACCAACGCCACCTTCAGCACAGCAGCTGGAAAGCATGGAGGATCTGTCCGATGAGGATGAGGATCTGGAAAGCGGATTGCCGTACAAACGGACGTCTCCCCCGACTCCCATGTCACAAATGTCAGTGCTCAAGGAGGAGCTGACGTCTCATGCTTCTAACCGTGAGCGCATGTTGCAGACTTTGGCTGTCCGCACAAAGTCCGAGCAGAGCGACGCTGACCTGCTTCGTCAAGAATTCGCAGGCTATTTTTGGCCTTGGAAAACAGAAACCGAAAACATCGAGAAACAAAGACAAGCAGAGGACGAAGCAGCCGCTGCCGCTGACGCCGACGCCGGTACAGACCAGCCAGAAGCCGCATCTGCAACTACGCCAGCACTAGAAACGACTCGAGGCGGCCGTCGTGGTTTCATGACACAACTTGAGCTCGACAAAGCTCTTGCCCTATCCAGACAAACACACGCTGAAGAGCAAGCTCGCGCCAAGGAAGTCGAGCGTGACACGCTGACACTTCCCGATATGGCAAAGGAGTGCATTATCCCTGACATGCTCAACGTTCGCATGCAGGAACACAGTCTGTACAAAGACTCCAACAATCGGGTTGAACACGAGAAAGCTTTGGAAGTCTTCAAGTTCGTACCTCCCGAGGACGATTTCACCGAGGAAGAGAACGAACTGTTCAAGAAAGCATACGAAAAGAATGCAAGAAAGCAGTGGGGTCACATTGCAAAGGACATCCCAGGACGCACATACAAAGATTGCATTATGCACTACTACTTGACAAAACGGCAAGAAAAGTATAAGAAACTGCTGCAAAAGAAACCTACGGGACGTGGCAAGGGACCCCGAGGCAAAGGCAAAACCAATGCTCTCTTATCGGATCTGGCTGCACGCCCAGACGGTGACGGCACCGGGAAAGTCGAGGTCACCGATACTGGACGTCCCAAACGAGCTGCAGCGCCTACCAACTTTGATAGGAGAATACAGCAGGAGGTCGACACAGCTCCGCAACGAGGCAAGGGCAAACCCAAGACAGCAGCCAAGGCCATCGACGGAGTAGACGGCGTATCCGATAAACCTTCTCGTGGTAGAGGTGGTGGCAAGGAGCGGGGAGGTAGGCGTGGAAAGGGTGCAGGTGGCCCGGGTTCTGGTCCTGGACGGCGAATCGCTGCTACCGAACCAGTGCCAGAGATGCTGCCCGAGGAAGCCATTCGACCGACGACGACGATGATGGAAGACGCACGCTTGCTGACGGAATTCTCGTCCTCGACGAACGCTTCCATGATACCCGGAGCGCACACTGAGAATTGGTTGAATCCTCAGCCTGTGAGCTTCCCATCCCAGCTTGGACAACCACGTGCACCGCCTCCACTAGCCAGAGAGGAGCCAGACAAGCATGCATCAATGGGCATACAGGACCAACCAGTGTTCAGTATGCGGGGCGACCGCGTGGGACAGCCGCCCGTCCAAATTCGCCCGGAAGCAGAAGCTCCCCAGCAGCAAACGGACCCCAACCCAACTCCGCCTTCAAACAAAAGAGGCGGTCCTTCCGCAGGCGGCCGAAACAATCCATCCAGCAGCTATTGGTCTGTGGCGGAGCAAAACCAAGTCTTGACTTGGGCTCCAATTCTCGGAGGAAATTGGGATGCTTATGCTGCTCGTATGAAATCCAAGAGTGCAGTCATGGTCCGCAATCATGTCACACGACTGACTGCAGATGGCAAAAACCCTCAGTTGACAGAAGACATCACTCGGGCAGACGAAGAAAACAAACTCGAACCTGGGCGAATCGACGCCATGACCGCAGAAGGCAAGATCGATGCACCGCTTGGGCATGACACGACGGCAAGCTTGCAGCGGCCTATTGCAGCTGGCAGGGCACAGAGTCGCGAAGTTAAGCAGGAGCGTGAAGCAAAGGATAAGTCAGCACGTCCCAGAGCCGACTCTCACATTGCTGTGGCACCCAAGCCCATAGCCAGTCAGAGCGCAAGTCTGGAGGCCAGCCCAGCTAGACCTCGCAACAAGTCCAATGCTTCGACCAAAAGCAATATTACACCACAGCAACAACAACAACCTGGAATACAGATTCACCAGACAGTCAAGCAATCGCATCAGCCCGCGCCAGCCCTTGCTGGCCCGCAGGCTGGATATTTTGACGTTTCGAAGTCGAAAGAGAAAGCATCTTCTGCTCATAGTTCTGAGCCACGTCACGAGTCACGTCCCGCGCCTGTTCCAGCATCGGCAATGTCCGAGTCTCGCCCCAGCTTCCAGAAGTGGACCATCGACAAAGCTTTTGTACGACGTGACAATGCTATATCTAATAACTATGCCACAATCACTGGTGCACCCGGAGCGACGAATGAGCCACGCCAAGTTTCTGCTCAACAGCCATCGTATGCCCAAGCCCCCGCCCACAACTCTCCATATATGCGTACTGAGGAGAGGCCGCCACTTGGCAATGCTCCAATGCGACATGATCTCGACCATAGCCGAGGCCCGCAGGTTTCGGTAACTCATCCGCAAGATGAGCGCTCTACACGGATGCCAATGCATGTCGACCCTGGTGGACCAGTATATCAACGCTCACAGCAGCCACTGTATTCATACGGCCAAGAATCCCAGCGAACTTCTGCAGCCCCCTCGGCTATGGGGTCGTTGTTGCGTGACGACCAACCTCGTCCTAGCTCTGCCGTAGGAGGTGGCGGCTATGGCGGACCAGGAGGCTCCGGTATTCTTCATGGCCACACGTCGTCTTCCGCACCAACTCCGGTCCAGCAACCGGCTTCTGCACCGGCGCCAGCACCTGCGGCTCCGAAGAGGAGTAACATTATGGACATTCTCAATAGTGGCGACTCGGAGCCTGCACCAAAAAGAATAACAACGAGCTCTCGGGCGCCAGCTCCTGTTCCCACACCTCCTCCAGCACAGACTCCTGTGCCGCCGCCGCCATACCAGTCGCTCGGGCAGAGCCAGTACTCGAGCCGACCCCCAGTGCAGCAACAGTACTCTTCTTACGGCGATGGCCCCTATGCAAGGAGGGATACTCCACCAGATGCCAGAGGCGTTCAGCAACACCCGGCACAGCATCCTCCAGCGCCATCACCGTATGAGCCGCAAAGACAGGCACATCCTTCCTCTCACTTGCATCAACACCACTATAATCAAGCTCCGAACCCTTCCCATCTATCCCACGAACATGGGCGTGGCTGGCAGCAGCCATCTCAACATTCGTATCCTCCTCAAGAGCAGTCCCGCTATGCAGGCTACACTTCTCATGCGTCGCCGACACCAAGCCATCCATCATTCGCACCACCTCCGCCATCTCACTCACAGTATGCCCCTAATCCTGGACCGCATTACCGAGCCCAATCACCCGCGCATCTTTCACGCGGACCACCTGGACCACGACCGCCAGAGCATACTACTCTGTCGCAAAGCGTGTATCCTAGGGGTGGGCCTCCGTCTTCAATGCCAGTCGGCGGCCCGCAATCAAGCCTGCTTTCGAGGCAATCCAGCACGTTTGGAAGTCGTTGAGCCAGGAACAGATGAGGATGCAAGATGACAGGCAAAGGAGAGGGGAGCCACCTGGGCCGGGTGGGCCAGGACAAGGTCCTGGTGGACAGGGGATGTATGGGGCTCCGCAGCCGTCGAGAGAAGGATATCCCAGTGCATCGCATGGATATCGAGCCCCGCCACATTATCAACAGCCGCCTCCAAGATAGGCATCATTGGAGACTATTGAGGAAAGCTGGAAACGAGATGAATTCAAAGAAGCGAGGGAGGAAAGTCACGCGCGATTCGAGTAGATTCCGGTCGAGATAAACCAAGATGGATCAGTGAAGAGTAGGAAGTACGGAAGAAAGAAAGCCACGTGAGCCCTGATGATCGCAGAGCGTGGCGATGATTGTATAAGCATTGTGTATAACCAAGGCGACTTTACGAAGTCCATATGAATTTCGGAATGAAAAGCGTTGATCAGTTTTCAATATAGCACTCGTGGTCGCATGTGGGCCGACTCAAGCTGAACCGGCGCTCTTCGTCTGAGCCTCCATCAAAACATCCTCAAAGCTCCTCTGCGGCCCATCTTCGTGACCAAATGTCTCTTTCCTCCACTGCCTCAACCTTGCTTTCTTTCCCAAACGTTTCTTGTCCTTTCTCTTTTTGTCCTCGTCCCTAAATGTCGCCAGCTTTTTCAGCCCCACAAGGGAATTCAGCTGTGCATCTGACGCCATCAATATCTCCGTGGCTGACAGCCCGTACGTGGTCGGCGACGTTTCTCTGTAACGGAAGATGCCAGAACCGTCGACGTTCTTCCGCTTCTTGCTGCTCCCACTTCCGACAGCGTTGTCGAGCGCGAGATCGTTGTCCAGCTTCTCGTTGACGAGAGCCTCGAGCTTCCGTCTGTCCTTTCTCGCGGCACGTTTGGCTTCTTCGCGCGCTTTTTTGTGGTCCTTGGACTTCTTGGACTTCTTCGTGGAAGGAATCTCGTCTTCGTCATCATCTTCATCCATTACATCGGGGTCTTCGCCTTCGGCCTCGTCGTCGGTGATCTGGAACTGTGCTCTTTCTTCCTCATCGTAGTCGGGGACCAAATCCGTGATGTCGATATCGTCGTCGAACTTGGGCTTCTTTGGCTTTCGCCCTTTCTTGCCAGTCTCGTGTTCGCCGTCCTCTTCGTCATCGTCGCTGCCAAGTTCGTCTTCCTGGGCGTAATAGTCATCGCCGAACCGCTTTTCGAACTCCTTCTCCCATTGCTGGTCATCCCAGTTGCCAGTCAGGAATGCGGTCCACTCCTCCATATTGAACTCCTTACCCTTCAAACCAGCAGTCTCCTTGATTTTCCTCCACTTCTCTTCTGCTTCGTCGAGTTTCAGCTTCTTCAGTCGTGCTTTGTCGGCCTTGCGTTCCTCTTTCTCAGTCTCCCTCTTGCTCTTGTCGACCTCGCGTGCCCTTTGTCGTTTCGTCGTGGGATCCTGGCGGACCGAGAACTTCGCCGCGATGTCACGAGCATGGGAAACGAGCTTGCCTTTGTTGGCATCGGGGGCCTCGAATCGCAGATTGTAGGCTTCCTCAAAATCTTCGGCTCGCTGGTCAAAGTCCTCGTCATCGGATTCGAAGGCGGGCATGTTGGAATTGGTCTTGGGGACCCATGCGCGGCGGGAAAGAAAGTCATCGAGGAATGCGTCGGGGTCATCTTTGGCCGAAACTTTGGCTGAGGTCGTGTTTGTCTTGCCTTCGGCTTCGGGTTCCACTTCTATACGGCTCTTGACCAAGAATCCCCCTTCTTCCGAGTCATCGCTGTCAGAATCTTCCCCGCCATGGAGCTCTTTGATAACTGACTTCCTGATGGCCTCTTGCTCCTGCGCATGCGTAAGCGGAGCGTCGTCTCCTTCGTCCTCCCGGCCGGCCCGTCCGCTGAGGAGGTTTTGCCGGTGGTAGTTCATTAGGTACATTGGCTTTTCCTTCTTCGACGTGGCGTCATTCGCTCCTTCTTCGCCGCCATCCTCCTCGTCGTCCTGGTAGAACTTGATGTCCTTCTTGTAGATCGTCGGGTCTTTGTTCCGCAACGCTTTTAAAGTCGCCTGGAATTGTTGGTCCAAAGCACCGTTCGCCAGCAGTGCGACATCGTCTTCCTCCTCGTCCGTCGAAGACTCGTCCTCAGAATCTTCTAGTGCCCCTTTGCCATATTTTTCCTCCAGTCGGTGCCGCTCGGCTCTTTTCTGATTGTGCTCGAACCGGCGGGCGAATTCTTGGTTGACCTCGAATTTGGAACCATTTGAGTTGTCGAGCTCGACACCGCCGTCGTCGGACGACGAGTCATCATCGTCTGAAAGGAGCTTTACGCGCTTTGCCGGTCTTTCTGAAGCCATGGTGCAGGTGAAAGCGGATGTGAATTTAACTTTGAGATCGCAAATTCTTGTGGGAGCGGTGCAGTCAACTTTTTGCTGTGTCGGATTATACTCCGCGCGGCCAGTGACGAAGCCGCTACCTTGAAAGCGCATGGAGCCGCAGCCGGCTGTCAGCAGCGGCTAAGACGAGTGACACTGTGTCGGCCAACAGGTGTGCTCATGTCGTCTGTCATGCAATTACAGAGGAGGGAATACCGGCACGATGAATGAGGGCAGCTCGCAACCGCAGCTCGAGCCGGTCGTCGCTCGCCCCGTCAGTCTCATGTAAGGTTCGCGCTCCTGATATGCGGCTCTCCAGCTAACGGTCCATTCAGCCCGGTTGGATTGAAGGAGGCGGCACTCGACTCGGTATCGTTCAGAGCATCTGTCATTCATTTCGGAGACCAGGTCGACCATGTTGAGAAATGGCTGGATAACTACGCGCGGGCAATCAGCAAGCTGTCTCAGGAGGTCGGCACGCTGGAGAGCTTGGTAACAGGCTTTCTGTCTGCTGCAGCGCCACCATCGGGGTTGTCGGAGGCGATCATTGACCATGACTATACTCTGCAGGCGGCAAAGAGGTTCGGTGATGGGTCGCAAACTTTCTGGGGTGGTACCATCACAGCGATGCGCAAGCTGGAGACATCCATGGCGACGCCAATGCGGACCTTTCCCGATAACGAGTTGAGGACGTTCAAGGATACTCGAAGAAACTTGGTGGAGACGCAGCGGACCTACGACAGTATTGGATCCAAATACTATGCGCAGAAGAGAACGACGGAGGCTTCATCCTTGAGGGAGGACGCCTTCCAACTACACGAGGCGAGAAAGGCATACCTCAAAGCGTCGCTGGACTACGCTGTTGCTGCTCCGCAGCTACGAATGAATCTCGACAAGCTCCTTGTTCGCATCTTTCACGACCAGTCGAAGGGTATCGGCGCGCTACGGAATGCATCCTTTGCGAAATGGGCTAGCGAGATTGAACGGATCAGGGGCTGGAGCAAAGAGATGGAAACGGGGGAAAGGGTGTTGAAACGTGACCTCCTCTCCTCAAGACAACAAATCGAGGCAGATGCGGAATTACAAGCGCGGCCTTCTCGAGAGTTGGACGATTATAACATGGCTGCAAACGTGCCAAAGGGTCCCACGAGCCAACTTCCTCCCGAACAGCGGGACAAAACCAGACCGGAGAGACAAAGTTGGTTGAATGTTAAATCTGTGTCTCCGCGATCTGGTCGTGCGACTTGGACCCGAAGATGGTTCTTCGTCAAGAACGGTATATTTGGGTGGCTAATACAAGATCCACGATCTGGCTCAGTCCTCGAATCAGAGCGGATCGGCATTCTCCTTATGGGCGTTCGAAATGCCACTAACGAAGAGCGACGCTTCTGTTTTGAAATCAAAACCACCGATCGAACTATTGTCCTCCAGGCCGACAACCAGAGCGATATGACGGAATGGATGGCTTCGATACAGGTTGCGAAACAGAAGGCGCTCGAAGATCCTGGCTCTACCGATTCGTCTACCGGCAGCGCTCAAGCTCTTGACCCTGCCTTTGCGGTGTCAGCGCCTGTCGTCCCCGAGTTTTCCGCTGTCGGTATCGAAGGTCAGCAGGAGGACCTTCACGACCGAGCCATGACAGGTGGTTTGAGCCCCAACCCTTCGGAAACACTGGCAGCACGTGGTAGTTTCGATGTGACTGCTGCTCGTCGCTCCACGGCTCTTGAAGAAAGTAGTGGGCGGGACAGAGCCGAGCGTCTGATAGCCAAGCTCAAGTCAGATCGCTCCGGCACTAGCCCTGCCGGCGGTGGTATCGCGAGCATGATTTCAGCTGCACATGGCAGTATGCCCATAGGTCCAGCGGTTGTTCCACCTTCCCCAATTCCAGACCAGCACATTTCCCGTGTCTCAACTCTAGCACCTCGCGCGGCCGCAGCGGCGACAGCTCTAGCAGCTTTACCACCAAGTACATTAGCTCCATCGACACTAGCAACGCCCCCGAATCCTACCGACCTCAGCGCCATTGCTGTTATGGTCAATGGAGAACAGACATTGTCGACAGGCAAGGTGGGAGGATCGACAGGTCTGCCCAGTGGTATGCTAGCCAACGTCTGGGGTAGCTCTTCCTGGGGTTTCGCAAGCCGAGTCGAACGTGGCGAGGTCAAAGAACGCGTAAGCCCGCATGTTGAGACGAGCAAGGACTTCAGTACTGTATCGGAAGCCCCTCTCTCAGGAAGAGCCACCGAGAAAGCCCCTGGTGCAGACAAGCAGGCCTCAACAACGGCGCAAAACGCACTACCGATCGTACACAGAAAGACTGTTAGTCTAGACGGCGATGCCGGCGAGCTCAAAAGAGCGGTCATCACATCGACAGATTATCCATACAACTATCCAGCCCAGCTCAAAGCGCAAGATGCACAGTTCAAGCTATTGTTTCCAAACGTCACACCTGATGAGAAGGTGGTCCTTGTTTTCCGTGCCAGTTGGAGCGCCGGTACAAGCGATGGCGACCAACGAGAGTTTCCAGGTCGTGTATACGTCACCGAACGCGGCGTGTACTTCTACTCAAATTTCCTCGGCTTCATCCTCGTGACGGGATTCGGTCTCAAGACTATCGTGGAAATAACTTCCGCGCCCGGTCGGGATAGCGATTTCATCTTTCTTCATCTAAAGCATGAGAAAATCGATTACACTCGCGTCACCATCAAAACCTTCTTGGAGCCAATGAAGCTTCTTGAAAGACGAATGAATCTTCTCCTTGAGAATGCGCGTGCTGAAAATGCCGACAGCTTGGAGGATCTACTCCGAGCTCTGACCGAGATGGAGAGCGAGAAACCCGAACAGTCGTCCGAAGGAGAGCGCTGGGATAGCGGGACGCCAGTTGATCGATATGGACGCTTCGATGGACCTCGCACCAGTCGTGATATGGGCGCCAGAGTCAGCATCGATCGTGATCTGACGGGTCTCAGGGGTGGTACAAATCGTGATAGCTTGGATATCAAGTTCAAGCTACCCAGCAAGCCGGTCGTCTATACTCCGCGTGGCTTGTCTGAACCTGTGGTGGCCAAAGACTTCGATGTCAGTCCAAAAGCGCTTTTCCACGTTTTGTTCGGCGACCGAAGTGCTGTATGCCAGCTCCTATACCATGAGAAACGCGCCCAAAACATTAAGCAGGGTCCGTGGACCAAAGCCGAGGACAAGAACCATCTACGCCGCGGCTTCGAATACACGATAAATAACGTCTCAGTCACTGACGCTCAGATCATTGACGTATTCAACGATCATCTGTGCTATGTTGTGACAGACAGGAAGTACCCGTGGTTCTTGCCCCTGTCGAAAAGTTACAGTCTTGTCACCAAGATTGTCATTACATATTTGTCGAAATCACGCTGTCGATTGGCAGTCTACACAACGATCGAGTGGAACAAAAAGCCAATGACTGGAATAGCGAAAACTCTCATTACTAACTACGCCTTGCGGGTCCTTGAACCCGACGCTCGAGACCTCTTGGACATCGCTATTGATCAGGTGCGCAAACTGGGTGCTCACAGCCATACAAAGAAAGCAGTGCAGATCTTCGGACCAGTCGGGCAGGTGAAGAGCGTCACAGAATTCGGAGAGGGTAGCGCTGCTGGCATGAACTTGCAGTATCGTCCGATCAAGCAAAGAACCCTGCTTCAGCTGTTCTTTCGCGCCTGGGGCAGATTCATCCAACGCTGCACAAACAACGTGTTGTCGGTGCTGTGGGATGGAACTCGCGCAGTGCTAGGTGCACTGAAAGCACAGTACTTGCTACTAACAATGCTTGTCGTGAGTTTCTTATTCAACTTACTATTCTCGGCATCAGGGGCAGGTGCTTGGTGGAGTGAAGTCAGTGCGGGCAAGCACATGCGACGTCTCGGAATTGGGCCCGACCTCCTCATGAACAAGGCCATCAGTGTCTACGACCTTCCCGAGGCTACGGGAATTGATCCGCATTGGGACTTTGACGACCAAAGCCTCTGCCACCGCATGTTCGAAGAAGCGGCTTTTGATTCCATGGACGTGCCGAAGTCATCGCTCATTTTCACTTCACCGGCAGCGCAACGTCTGCGCAAGACACGGGAGCAAATGGGCATTTATCGGCATGATCTACTTGTGGCAATGCGGGTTGTGAATCGCATCGAGAGCGAGATGGTGTATTCGCACTGGGAGACGTGGGTGCAAGATGAGACGAAGCGCTGCAAAAAGGTGGAAGCTATGCTTGCGAAAAAGAACGTGAGCGAAATTGAAAGCTTGGAAAGCGTGAAGGGAGGGCTGGCGGAGTTTTGTGACAGTTGCAGGGCGGTAGAGGCCCGGATACCTCAAGCACGAGTTTTCTGAGCGTTCAGCAGACGATCCTGTTGGCGAGCTGCTTTGGCTGCTGATGTATATTACAGTCTATTTGTTACGAACAGGCCAACTGTTAGCCATGCAACTCGAGCCGAATGTTATATCTGTTAATGAAAGACCTTCGGCAACAGCTAGGGACCCAGACAGAGGATTTGCGTGAGTATCCTGCAAGACAGCGATCCATGCACCCACTTGATCACCCATCCATGCGCTCACTCAGCTACTCATGCAAGCAGTCGCCGAAGACCTTAGCCAAGCCCTCACCTAAGTATTTAAGGAGGTCCCTCCTTGACTCTCCTGCCGTATACTGCGCCAGATACATACCAGGGTGGCTCAGGCGCGCATCATATGGAATGAAAGTACCTGCGCCTAAGAATAACCCGGACTTTGACCTATTCGAGGACTAACTGGCCCATCTAGCCCGACCTCAGGACCAGGCGTCAGTATATGCTGCAGTTCAGCATACAGCATACCGGGTCTGGGGAACTGTTAGGGCAAGATTTTGAGCTCATTCGGAATATCGGCGCATGTCCGAGACTGATTGGCATCCGGAGGATAGATGTGGTCTGAGGAGAAGGTGCTCTCTCGCAATGAAGGACACACCCAGCGTCTCATCCTGACGCGATGGCGGCTGACTTCAGCCGCACCGAGCAAAAGCGCCACAGATTGAGGCTTGGCGGATGGCGTTCATTGGCCTCGTCGCTTTGAATCCATCTCGCGTCCTCAACCTCTCACGATCCAAGGACCACTTCATTTAGACCAGGCAGTAAAATGAGTCTGCAACATGAGCCTCTTTCTCCCTTCCCGCAGCAAGGATCTCAGATCCTGGATCTGCTTTTAGCGTCAACAACCTGCCAAGGTGTCCTGCTACCTGCCCCATGTTGCTCTGAGACCGTTTCCACAAGATCGGTTGATCTTGATACTGCTGTGCCGTGCTGACACTGTGGATATCGCTCTCACGCATTTTCGAGCCTCATCCACAATATATGCTGGTTCTGCAGAGAACTTCTCGACCGAGAATTCCCATTGGTGGCCAAACGATCGAGCCCGTCATTGTGGTGCCATTGATCCTGTCAGTGGAGCTTGAATGTGTCGGACAACCTCATCCGGAAGTTGAGGTGCAATTGTGATCCATAACGGGCAGCTTGAAGATGATGGAAGTGGTGTCTCGTACCGACGTCGAGGATTTCAACATGATACAGCACCGCTTCAAACCGCAAGCACAGCCCTTGACGGCAGAATCACTGCAACGTGAGTTACTGCCGACTAGTAAGAGCTGGCTCTCAACCTGCTCTTGCTGTCAGAAACATCTTGTATATAAAGGCTCTGTACTTCCAGTCAGTCTGTTCTCTTCTCCATCATTCACCATCACTTCCACAATCTTGAGCATTCCCAGATTCCACATTCATTCCCGCTAGCCGGACAAACCTCAACCCAACTTTGACGCTTTTCCTCTCGAATTCAAGCACAATGCATTCAAGTATCATTTTCACCACCCTCATTGCTCTCGGAGCCAGCGTTTCCGCCTCCACCGTCCTTCCTCGTGCCAACCGCAAGGCGAACGAGTTCTCGAGCGGCAACTGGTAGGTCTCGAGCTGTGTCAAATCTGTTTGTCCCATCTGACCTCTTCCAGCGCCCAAGGAACCGCCTCGTACGAACACACGAGCAATTTCAACGTTGACGTGACCATGGATGACACGAGCCACTCGGTCTACTTCGCCTCCGGCCCGTGGTATTACTTCGATGGCAAGAACAGAGACGGCGGAGGATGCACCGGCAACTTGATCGGCAGATGGGACAACGACAACAGCCATCCTTGCGTCAACCTGGACGGACGCAGTGGTGACAGCCGCCGCATCAAGTGCGTGAGATGGGGCAGCACCAAACCCTAAGCTCCTGCATGTTGGGCACAGGAAAGTGGGATTGAAGCATGGCCATGAAGGACAGGGGGGAAGAGCGAGAAGCTCGGAGCTAGAAAATATTTGTAGAAATGGTGATATTTGTGCCACCGCCAGTCAGCTCTTTGGTGTCTGCATATCTCGAACGCTGCGTGAATGTCTTCGGTGCGTCCAAGAAAGCCAGTTTTTTCTGCACTTCAGGGTTGGTCGGTCGGGACAGTGACATTTTCACCGACCGCGTGCTCGTTAGCATCGATCATCGACCCCCACGCCGTGCTCTGGTGTAGAGGAAGAAATAATCGAGTGGCTGGAGCGGAAGCGCACGTCTGCGTTCAATCGAGCCTGTCAAGTAAATGATGACAGTAGTTTCGCAGAGTGGTGAGCCCAGAGGCTGTCGAGCCGGTCCTTGCTGCACGATCAAATTTCAGCACACGTAAAATATTTACTTACCATGACTTTCTTATAGCTACAAAATTGCATTTGCATTTGTCTCCTCCACTTCCCACCAAATCTCTCAATTCAGTACTGAAGCTCGTGCAGCCCTGACAAAGTGCCCATACCAAGCTTGTATCCATCCAGTCATCGGCATTCCCAAAACTGAAATCGTGGGAATGCAACCACCTTCGACATCAACCTTATCTTTCAGCCGCGCGCAAATCTGGCGGCGGCGGCGGGCCGCAACACGAGACGGCTGTCTTCTTGCAATAATCATGATTCATGGAATATGTTTTAGAATCGGAAACCTTCCTTCCTTACTTCCAACCGCCGATGATTGCTCGAAAATCACTGTACATACCCATGTTATGGCGCCCGATAATGGTTTCTGACCGTTTGAAGGATGGGGGGTCTTTGGCGTGGTTGACTTGCTTTGGACCCGACGTACCTGCCCGATCCCGATTCCCGCGCCCCCCGGAGCCATGGTGAGGTCTCAAATGGTTGTTGTTTGTCTTCTGGGTCTCGATGTCTTGTGCTGCCCCACTGGACATCTGGGAGTCGCATTTTGGCTCCTTCCGCCACTGATTGAGCGCCCGGAAAATCCGAAGCCGGGAAGTCGTTGCGTCGGTTATCACTGAATGCCTTTGTGAAGCTACTTCTACAAGTACTTGTACGGGTACGTACATGAGTAGTAGTAGAGCTACGTGTCAAGGTGCTTCTATGCGTCGGTACCTCGGTTCGTCTGACAGTGTCAGCACACCTACTCTTGTAGGTATGTAGTTAGATGTTCCTGTCAGGACTTCTCCCAGCCCGCCTTACATGCGACGTTGCCTCGTCTCTACCGACCGCTCAGGTAAATCCATGTGGCTGGAGCTACAGACGCCAGTATAATCATTGTAAACTTCAACGGCCTCGTGGGTAATCGGCGTTGAGGTCTGGCATGCTCACACGGGACATCTTTAGCCTCCTTCCTACACCTTCCGAAGGTTTAATTTCGCGTACCACGTACTCGTAACTTCAGTCTCAAACGGAACGTGTGCCCTATCCGAAAGACCCAGACCAGACGAGCACCTTTCTGCAAGCCAAGCCAGTCTCCAAGGCGCGGAAGGTAACAGTCGCTACGGCATGCTGCCCAGCCTGCAGGAGAAATCGCACCATCGAGGCATCGACCCCGGATTTGCAAGTCGCCGTCCCAGTCAAACATGATTCCTGGCCACTTGCTTTCTGCTGCCTTGAAGCTTCTCCTTCACCGTCTCTGACGCCAAGAGATGCAAGTCGGGCTCGGTGGTGATCCCATGAGGTTTCTCCGAGCAGCAACCTCATCAGAGGGCAAGAGGCTTTTCTACGACACAAACTAGAGTTCGTGGCCAAGGCGTGCTTGTTGCAAGGTGCCTGGATCACGGCCCGACCATGGCGCTATGAGTTCACGATTACCGCCGTTCAGGTTCAGGGAGCACCGAAGGATGTCACGCCTTTCGATGACCTGTCCAGGTTGCTCGAGAGGGCACGTCGTTGTAGGTAGGGTGGTGGGACGCGCCGGAAGGCTCGGGCTAGGTGAGATTTAACCTGCATCTCACGTCAGATTATGGCTTTGTTTGTTGGCAGCGTGGCAACGGTCTTTTGGCGAAAGTCAAGGGTGCACGCGAAGATTCGCCTTGTTTGTTGTACTTGCCGTCCGGGGTAAGGTCGACGCACCAGCGTCCGCCATGAGACGGCTCAGCTTACCATTGCTCACCGTGTCGCTGGTAAGTATTCTGCGCTTGTGGTAATCTGCTCGAGCTTGCGACGTACTGTCTGACTCCGCATGAGGTGTCTTCACGTTGGGTATCTTTACCCGAAGAGCTTTCCACAAATATACAAGTTCATTGACTACTGTAACGTCGTTGCCAGTTTGCTTGGTGATACATGTCTATCTTCAGAGCCATTTCGGTCCAATTTAAGTCAATTGCCACGGCACGAAGATGCTGTGTGGACATGTCAACTGGCTTTGCCGGCCAAGATACCTTGGTCTCCCAGCTTTGAGGTGCCCCATTGGAGAGCCGACGAGACGTCCCAAAGGTCGGCACGAAACGGGAGATCCTGACCGGTTTCGGCGCCATGCTTCTGCGGCGCACCCGCCCACGCATTGGTGCGCGGCGCTAACGAACGCTACCAGCAGTCTCTGTGGCCAGTCAGGGCGGCCGGCAGACAGCACGCGCCAGAAAAGGATTTTGGCAGGGTTTTGGTGACGCAGACGAGTCTGGGATTTCGTGTGTCGTTGCATTGTGGGGTACTACTGCTGACGGCCAAGCTTCAAGATCATCTGTCTGCTGCTTGGGACGGGAGGGTCGCTATTCTGCCCAAGGTAGATAATCGCGGACCCTAGTCGACGGGGCTCCACGGAGAGCTGCACACTCCCGAGGAGCTCAAACACGCTGGACGTCTCTCAACGAGGCTCATCCCTGCAGGGTCTGCCAGCCAGCAGCTCTCTGACGCCGGCAGAGGTGTGCGATAAGGCGGTCGCACACGGCCGTTGGAAACGCACGCCGGGGACGACCTGCTGTCTGCGTTGACGTCGCTTGGGTTGGATGAAGTCATGGCACATGTCACGGATTTGTTGGTGCGGAGGAAAGTCTCGGAGCCCACGACTCGCCGCCAAGTGTCGCTCGATTCCAAGACGAGTCCCGATGCACGCAGAGGTTCGAAGACAGAGGGAGAATGCGACGCAGGATCGCTTCGAGTGCTCACCGTGGCCAGAGCAGAGTGACAATTTGAGCAGGCGGGTCGCCGCACCGGGTGCAGTAGGAAGCGCGGGCTGTCCGGGAGTGGTGGATGTCGGCCGCAGCGAAGTCGGCGTGCAAAAAGATTTTGCAGCTCATTCCTGTCATCGAGCTTCAGCAGCTCCTGATTCGTGGGATGAGCAGCGGTGGGGTCGTTATCTGAGCCTTAGCTCTGCATCTCTGCCTCCCAGCGCAGGAGATCTCGAAGCTTGAGCTGCATGCTGTTGCAGCAGAATTGCGACCGGTAGCTAGGTAACGCTGGAAGCAGCAAGCCTTTTCCATCCTCAGCCAGACGCAGCTCCAGGTCCAGCCCCGCGCCGCCTGTGGTGGAGCAGACTGGAGTCGAGTCGACTGCCCGGAAACGCGGTGGTTAGGTGTACGGGCCCCGACTCCACCGCCGCGTAGACTGTCGCGGAGCAACAATTATTCATGCTGTGCTGCGCTGTGCTGTGACAGGCGAGCTGGCCGATTATTGCCTCGATTCCGCGTGGTCGTGCTGTGCCTGCGTAGCCTGGAGTGGACAGCAGATGTGTGGTCTGTCCGTACACCAGATTCCCGGCCGACAGTTATTTCCACAGCCCACCCGCCTACCTCCGCCGCCCTCGTCGCCTGCTCCCATTATTTTCCCCTTCGCCTCTGCTCGTCCTCACTGCCAGCTTCACGCTCCCTGATACAGCGTCTTCTGCAGCTCCACACGCCGGAAGACCCCAAGACTTGCCCACGAGTGCCCTCCGTCACCCTTTGACCGCGCTGCATTCCTTTGTGACCCTCTGTCCGTGGCCATCCCGGACACGACGTCTGCCCGCCCGAGGATTCCCGGCTTAAACATTCGTGACCGGCGAGAATCTCCCTCGAGCCCCCTTCATCACCCCATCAAACGGTCGCCAGTCCGTAGAATGGCCCTCTTGGAGGATATTTATGGACCCCAACCAGTAGAAGACGACACCCCGGCCGCTGTCTATCAGTACGACGAATCGCCCCAGAACCGCTCTTGGGCCGGTGCCCTGCCGGTCAAGCAGGGTCTGTACGATCCCGAGCTCGAAAAAGATGCTTGCGGTGTCGGTTTCGCCGCGTGAGTGCTCCGCCGATGGCAAAAAATCATGTTTGGGCTAACAGACACTGCAGCCATATCAAGGGCAAGGCGAGCCACAAGATCGTCAGCGATGCTCGCAATCTGCTGTGCAACATGACCCACCGTGGTGCGGTCGGGTCAGACGCACGAGACGGTGATGGCGCCGGTGTCATGACTTCGATCCCGCACAAGTTCTTCATCAAGAACTTCGAGCGGGAGACTGGTTGGAAGCTCCCCCCGCCCGGACAGTATGCTACAGGAAACTTGTTTTTCAAGCCTGACGAGGAGACTCTGAAGGAATCTGTCGAACAACTCGAGAACATCGCAACAGAGCTCGGCCTGCGCGTGCTGGGGTGGCGAGAGGTGCCCAAGGATTCGACGTTGCTCGGTCCAGCTGCCCTTTCTCGCGAGCCGTCTATTCTGCAGCCTTTCGTCGTGCTGAAAAGCGCATATGGCGATGGAAAAGAGCCGCAGGAGACGGACCCGGAGAAGTTTGATGAGCGTCAGTTTGAGAGACAGCTGTACGTTCTACGAAAGCGTGCCACCCACACCATTGGTCTGCACAACTGGTTCTACCTCTGCTCCCTCTCGAACAAAAACATTGTCTACAAGGGCCAGCTTGCGCCTGTCCAAGTCTACCAGTACTTCCACGATTTGGTCAATGTTGACTATGAGGCCCATTTCGCCCTGGTCCACTCTCGTTTCTCCACAAACACATTCCCATCGTGGGACCGTGCTCAGCCGCTGCGATGGGCTGCTCACAATGGTGAAATCAATACGTTGCGGGGAAACAAGAACTGGATGAGAGCAAGAGAGGGTGTCATGAAGTCGGAGCTTTTCCGCGAGGAGATGGAGCAATTGTATCCTATCATTGAAGACGGTGGATCCGATTCGGCCGCTTTCGACAATTGCTTGGAATTGCTCACCATCAACGGCGTTTTGTCGCTTCCCGAGGCAGTCATGCTTTTGGTTCCAGAGGCTTGGCAGGACAACACGGCCATGCCAGACGACAAGGCCGCATTCTACGAGTGGGCTGCTTGCCAGATGGAGCCTTGGGATGGCCCAGCTCTTTTCACATTCGCCGACGGCCGATACTGTGGTGCCAACCTCGACCGAAACGGTCTCCGTCCCTGCAGATACTACGTGACCGACGACGACCGCATCATTTGCGCTTCAGAGGTCGGTACGATCAACATCGACCCGGAGAGCGTCATTCAGAAGGGCCGTCTCCAGCCCGGTAAGATGTTGCTTGTCGATACCAAGGCTGGGCGCATTGTCGACGATTCCGAGCTGAAGCAGACTGTTGCGCACAGACAAAACTTCCGAGCCTGGTTGGACAAGGAATTGATCACTTTGCCGAAGATCGTTGAGAAGCTCGAGTCAAACCAGACCGATCTGAGCTACACAATTGACGAGGCCAACGTTCAGGCGGACCCGCGATTGAAGGCCTTTGGCTACAGCTTCGAGCAGGTCAGTTTGTTGCTTGGTCCCATGGCCGCAGACTCCAAGGAAGCCTTGGGTTCCATGGGCAACGATGCTCCACTTGGATGCCTTGCTCAGCAGCCGAGACTGCTGTATGAGTACTTCCGCCAGCTTTTCGCACAAGTCACAAACCCTCCAATTGATCCTATCCGTGAGGCCATCGTCATGTCTCTCTCTTGCTATGTCGGACCCCAGGGCAACCTGCTGGAGATGGACTCGTCGCAGTGCCACAGATTGAACCTCCCTTCCCCGATCCTGTCACTCAAAGAGTTCAACGCTTTGATGAACATCGGCAAGCTGTACAGGACATGGACCATCAAGTCAATTGACATTACATTCCCCAAGGAGCAGGGTGTCGCTGGCTACATCAAGAAGCTTGACGAAATTTGCGAAGAGGCATCTGCCGCTATTGAAGCAGAGAACAAGATCATTGTCCTCACAGATCGCGCCACCTCTGCTGACCGCGTGTCGGTATCTTCATTGATTGCCTCCGGCCTGGTGCACCACCATCTGGTTCGCAACAAATGGAGGTCTAGGGCGGCTTTGGTTGTCGAGACCGCTGAAGCTCGTGAAGTCCACCACATGTGTGTGCTCGTCGGCTATGGTGTTGATGCCATCTGCCCCTACCTCGCACTCGAGTGTATCATGAAGATGAACCGCGAGGGCCTCATTCGCAAGAATTTGTCTGATGACGAGATCGTGAACAATTACAAGTACTCTTGCGATGGCGGTATCCTCAAGGTCATGAGCAAGATGGGTATTTCTACCCTGCAGTCGTACAAGGGTGCCCAGATTTTCGAGGCTCTTGGTGTTGACGACAGTGTTGTCGACCGCTGCTTCACTGGAACTGCCACCCGAATCAAGGGTGTCACGTTTGAGATCATCGCCCAGGATGGCATTGCGCTGCACGAATTGGGATTCCCATCCCGCGATATTCGTCAAATTCCTGGTCTCGCGGAGTCTGGAGAGTACCATTGGCGTGATGGTGGTGAGCCTCACATCAACGACCCTACAGCTATTGCCAACGTTCAGGACGCTGCTCGCTCCAAGAACGACAAGAGCTACGAGGCTTACTCGCTTGCCGAGTACGAGCGCATCAAGGAGTGCACTCTCCGTGGTCTGCTTGACTTTGACTTTGACCGGCGCGCTGCTGTGCCAATTGACCAGGTCGAGCCCTGGACCGAGATCGTTCGCCGCTTCGTCACTGGTGCCATGTCTTATGGATCTATCTCCATGGAGTCTCACTCTACTTTGGCTGTCGCAATGAACCGTCTTGGTGGCAAGTCGAACACCGGTGAAGGTGGTGAGGACCCTGAGCGTTCTCAAATCCTCGAGAACGGCGACACCATGCGCTCGTCGATCAAGCAGATTGCCTCTGGCCGTTTCGGTGTCACTTCCAACTACCTCGCTGACGCCGATGAGCTTCAGATCAAGATGGCCCAGGGTGCTAAGCCCGGTGAGGGTGGCGAGCTTCCTGGCCACAAGGTTTCTGGACCTATCGCTCGCACTCGTCATTCGACTCCTGGTGTTGGTCTGATTTCACCGCCTCCCCACCACGACATTTACTCCATTGAAGACTTGAAGCAGCTCATCTACGACTTGAAGTGCAGCAACCCGCGCTCGCGTGTATCTGTCAAGCTTGTCTCCGAGACCGGTGTCGGTATCGTCGCCTCCGGTGTCGCAAAGGCCAAGGCTGACCATATCTTGATCTCTGGTCACGACGGTGGTACTGGTGCTTCCCGATGGACCGGTATCAAGTACGCCGGTCTTCCTTGGGAGCTTGGTCTCGCTGAGACCCATCAGACTCTGGTGTTGAACGACCTTCGTGGTCGTGTCATCGTCCAGACCGATGGTCAGATCCGAACTGGTCGGGACGTCGCCATCGCCTGTCTGCTTGGTGCTGAGGAATGGGGCTTCGCTACAACTCCTCTGATCGTCATGGGCTGCATTATGATGCGCAAGTGCCACTTGAACACTTGTCCCGTTGGTATTGCCACGCAGGACCCTGAGCTTCGCAAGAAATTCACTGGTACCCCTGAGCATGTCATCAACTTCTTCTACTACATTGCCAACGAACTCCGATCGATCATGGCCAAGCTTGGATTCCGAAACATCAACGAGATGGTTGGACACAGCGAGCTGCTCCGCATGAGGGAGGATCTCCGCACACCGAAGACTGAGAACCTTGACCTTGGTCTTATCTTGACTCCTGCTCACCAGCTTCGCCCGGGCGTTGCCACGTACAACGTCCGCAAGCAGGACCACAAGCTGCACGTTCGTCTTGACAACAAGCTGATTGCTGAGTCGGAGCTTGCTCTCGAGAAGGGTCTTCCCTGCCGTATCGAGTGCGACATTGTCAACACTGATCGTGCTATGGGTGCTACGCTCTCTTACCAGATCAGCCGACGATACGGCGAGGCCGGTCTGCCACAAGACACCATCCATGCCAACATCAAGGGCTCTGCTGGCCAGTCTTTCGGCGCTTACCTTGCACCAGGTGTCACACTCGAGCTCGAGGGTGACGCCAACGACTACGTCGGAAAGGGTCTGTCGGGTGGTCGTCTGATCATCTACCCGCCTCGCACCGCCGTCTACAAGTCGGAGGAGAACATGCTCATTGGTAATGTCTGCTTGTACGGTGCCACCAGCGGTACTTGCTTCTTCCGTGGTATCGCTGCCGAGCGTTTCGCGGTCAGAAACTCCGGTGCCACCGCCGTCGTCGAGGGTGTCGGTGACCACTGCTGCGAGTACATGACCGGCGGTCGTATCCTGGTTTTGGGCAACACGGGCCGCAACTTTGCTGCTGGTATGTCTGGAGGTATTGCCTACGTCCTCGACATGGGCCAGGACTTCGAAGACAAGGTCAACCGGGAGATGGTCGAAGTCTCGGGCATTGACGACCCCACAGAGATCTCGTTCATTCGCGGCCTCATTGAGGATCACCACCACTACACTGGATCCGAGCTTGCTGCCCGCATTCTGCTTGACTTCAGTCGCGCTCTGCCTCGCTTCGTCAAGATCCTCCCTGTCGACTACAAGCGTGTCATGCAGGAGGAGGCTGAGAAGGCCGCTGCTGCCAAAAAGGCCAAATACCCACTCCCCATCCTACCTGGCAACGCCGTCCGCAACACCCACGAGGACTCGAGACAGCACCAGCACAAGGTCGAAGACAAGAAGGCCGAGGCTGAGAAGAAGGCCATGCAGGACATTGAAGACACCGTCACCGACAGCAAGGCCGAGAAGAAGCGTTCTGCTCTCGTACTTGACAAGACCAAGGGCTTTATGAAGTACCAACGCCGAAGTGAGAAGTACCGCAAGGCCGAGACTCGTATCCGTGACTGGAAGGAGCTCAACTCTCGTCTGAATGTTGACGAGCTTAAGTATCAGTCTGCTCGTTGCATGGACTGTGGTGTGCCTTTCTGCCAGTCTGACACTGGTTGCCCAATCTCCAATATCATTCCCAAGTGGAACGAGCTTGTTTTCAAGTAAGTCCTTTCTTATCGTAGCCCCCTCGGTAACAGTTGCTAACTCTTCGATCAGGAACCAATGGAAGGATGCTCTCGACAGACTGTTGATGACCAACAACTTCCCCGAATTCACAGGTCGTGTCTGCCCTGCGCCTTGCGAGGGTGCTTGCGTTCTCGGCATCAACGAAGACCCTGTCGGCATCAAGTCTATCGAGTGTGCCATCATTGACCGTGGTTTCGATATGGGCTGGATCGTTCCTACTCCTCCCCCATCCCGCACCGGCAAGACTGTTGCCATCATTGGTTCCGGACCCGCTGGTCTCGCTGCTGCCGACCAGCTGAACCGTGCTGGTCACAAGGTCACCGTTTTCGAGCGTGCTGATCGTATTGGTGGTCTCCTCATGTACGGTATTCCCAACATGAAGCTTGACAAGAACGTCGTCCAGCGCCGTGTCAACTTGATGGCTGATGAGGGTGTCGAGTTCTTGACCAACACCACTGTCGGCCCCAATGAGGAGAACAGCATCAACAGCCTTCGTGAGCAGTACGACGCTGTCGTGATTGCCACCGGTGCTACCATTGCTCGTGACTTGAAGATCCCCGGCCGTGATCTGGAGGGTATCCACTACGCTATGCAGTTCCTTCACAAGAACACCAAGTCGTTGCTTGACTCTGAGCACAAGGATGGCCTCTACATCAGCGCCAAGGGCAAGGACGTCGTTGTCATCGGTGGTGGTGATACCGGTAACGACTGCATTGGTACTTCCGTTCGCCACGGTGCCAAGTCCGTCACCAACTTCGAGCTACTGCCGCAGCCACCACCAGAGCGTGCCCGCGACAATCCATGGCCGCAGTGGCCGCGTATCTACCGTGTCGACTATGGCCACACAGAGGTCAAGACACACATGGGCCGCGATCCACGTGAGTACTGCGTCATGAGCAAGAACTTTGTTGGCGACGAAGTTGGCAACGTCAAGGGTATCAACACTGTCCGCGTTGAGTGGACCAAGAGCGCATCCGGCGGCTGGGACATGAAGGAAGTCGATGGCTCTGAGCAGTTCTTCCCCGCTCAGCTTGTCATGTTGTCCATGGGCTTCCTGGGCCCTGAGGACCTCAGCACCGAGATCGAGAAGGATCCGCGCAAGAACTACAAGACCGAGAAGGGCAAGTACTCGACCAACATCCCGGGTGTCTTTGCTGCTGGTGACTGCCGTCGTGGACAGTCTTTGATCGTCTGGGGCATCAACGAAGGTCGTCAATCCGCCCGTGAGGTCGACGCCTACCTGATGAAGAGCGCCTCCATGCTCCCCGTCACCGGAGGTATCATCCAGCGCGCCCCCTACGACATTGTCGGCGACATGAGTAAGCAAGGTGGTGGAGTGCCCGTCAGCGCTGCCGCCGCTCCCATGCCCAACGTCTAAACCCGCGCAAAGTGGAAGAGAAGTCGTTGCTACGATATGATGTGAGTGTCAATGGGCCGGTACCCGTCGAACCATTCGTTTTCATGCACATACTTGGGATATCAACAGATCTTTTTTTTGGGACGAATTGACGAAACGCTCACTAAAGAAAGGTCGATGGTCTTTTTACAAGAACAGTTGTCGTTTTGAAAGATGTCGTTTTGCTGCATGAATACCCAGACGGAGCTCGTTTACATGAAGGATGATTGAAAAAATACACTCGCAAGAGCAAGGAGCGTGAAGCATTGCTGTGAACAGACAGATCGTGGCGTGCATGACGAAAATAGCAAGTAAAGTAGTGAAATCTGATTTATTAATGAGACGTTGTATGTACACCTCAGCGTGCCTATCCATGTACCTGGTCCCATGCCTGCCTGTGTACCTGCCTGTGTATCTACCCAAGCGACTGTTCCAGTCTCATTTCAGGTGTCTGCTCAAGTACTCTCTCGAGAGTTCGTCCGGACCCTCCATGAGTACCAGCCAAGACGTCCTCCCAACTACTTGGCAGGATAGCCACACAAGTACTGGGCCAAACATCCTCTCCCATGGCTGCACAAGTGTCAGTGCAAATACTCTAATAAGTAGCAAGTGCCGTCGTTGACACGGTAGATGCCGAGGTACCCAGTAAAGTTGTTCCCAAAGTGGGCATTCCAGGACTCATGAAGACATCTGTCGAACGACCGGGCGAAGTATTTGCTGAAGTCGATGAAAAATTTGCCGTCCAGGGACCCGTTACAGTAGGTCCACAAGTGGCCGAGGGGGTTGGTGCTGGAGGAGGGATCGGAGTACTTGGTAGTGATGTACATTATTGTGTCAGCATTCGTGAGGGCGTGTGCCGGAGTGATCGCGATGACATGGACTCTGTGTATGGACAATTGACCGCATTGCAAATTGGGTTCAGTTACACCGGGATGTCCACGGCTCTTGTGACCAGCTAACGTATCTGCGTATTGAGCTCTTCTGCCCTTCGCGGCCGTTGCTGATCTATGCTGTCATCTTATCGTCAAGCCATCAAAAACGTGTTGAAAAAAAAGAAGAAAAGAAAAGAAAAAAAGGAGAAAAAACTAATGCCAGCCAGCCAGCTAAGGGACCCCATGGCCCCAGCAGAAAAGCACCGCTCCTCGCACATCCCTTTCTCCACCACCAAAGCCAAAGAACTCCCCCACATATGCCGTGGGCCCAATCTCTCAAGCACACCACGGAATTCACCTCATGCGAGGCATCTTCCTGTCCTCTTCCCCCCTTGAGGAAGGTTCCGGTATGTTCCCTTCGCCGCCCGTCTTTGGTAGCCGCGGGGCGGCACGAATTCCCCGCAGTTCCTCGTCGACGATCTTCTGCTTGTTCCACTTCACGCGGTTGGCGGAACTCTGGTTATTGAGGTACTTCTCACGCTCAGACCGCTTTGCCCGGTGCCGTGCTTGACCCGCGGCTGCGTCTGTCCGGTCGTCTTCGGACATGTGGTTGTAGTAGATCTTCTGAGATTTGTTGGCCCTTTTGTAGATGATGGCGAGGTGGGACAGCCCTTTCTCGGATAGTCTAGTCAGGAATGCCATGGGGGGTCCAGAGTTTCTGTGCTGTACGTGGGACGTCGTCAAAAGGCATCGCTTTGCCACTCCTCCTCGTGCACCTCCTCGACTCTCGCCATCTTGAGCTCCCGCGAGAGCGCAACTCCCTCCCAACATCGGATTCTTCGAACATGTACCAAGCCACGGAAACTCTCCGTCTTCCTTCCACAATGCCGACACCGCGGATAGTTTCCACCACTTCGGGCCGACGTTCTCGGACTCGCTGTGGTACCACGGCATTTCGCGCCAGCGTGTCCCAAGTGCCTTGCCGTACGTCTCTTCATCCAGGATGCCCCTTCGGACTCCAGACTCGGCGAGCCGCGAGTGGTGGGTCGTCAAAAGGCGTGGCCGGCCACGTTTCGTAGACTTCGGGGACGTGCGCCACGTCGAGTTTCTGCGGAACCGAGACTCCTTCATCCATGGGAAGTTTTTTTTTAGTGCATGTGCCGAGCCAGGTGTACGGAGAACTTGCAGTGTCGTGATGCCGTGGGGCGCGAGAGGAGAATAAAATAGTCATATATACATGTAACGCGACATGATCAAACAGTAAAAGGGTGCGACTTTGACGTCGATAACCTCCGGATACATAAAGTGAAGAAACGGGAGAGGCAAAAAGACAATGGGGCACATAATGACATGCGACAAGGACTTTTAGTGGTAGCTCTGGAAGTGTTGTTGAAAGGACTCCACCAAAAAATTGGTCAAGTACATAGTCAAGTACATGGTCAAGTACACAGTCAACTACACGGTCAAATACGAGGGCAGGCATTGGTGGAAATACGAGGGCAGATACAACTGTGAACATGTGTACAAGTACAATGCTGACAACTGACCAGGATACCTTGCCAAATACGTAGGCTTTCAAGTACGCATGTGAGTACCCATTGCAGGAACAAGGGCTGCAAAAGTGGGACAGATGCTCCGACTCCAACAAATTGCCAGCAGAAAGCGGGCTCGCACATACGTATCGCTCACCGTTCGCCACCCCGCACAACACAGGCCTTAGGCCCGCACCACACATCCCAGACTTAACACGCGCCTTGTACATCTGCACACTTGTGCAGGCTACAGTCACATCAAGAATGTACATGAACGATTGATGATCAGACAAATGAAATTGTCTTCCACGATCTCGTGTAAGCTATCTAACAGCCCATCTTTCGTGTCTCGTGAAAACCATTTTGCAAGGCAATGCAACATGCGAAAACCACATGTGCACAGCAAATTTCCCTTTTCCCCGTAATTATGCGCCAGATCATGGTGGCCGAGGCCAAAAGGGTATGACAAGAAACAAGAACAGCGCCTGCATGAGGCATGCTCTCAAGTACCTGGTAAGACAATTGGCTTGTACCAGCCCAGAAAACAACTCCTCACCAAACCTCCATTCCGATCTGCATGTGGCGAGACGCTTATTTCTTGCCAGCCTTCTGGGCCCTATCAAAGAAGTCAGCAAACGATGTGAAAATATTTCGAAGGAGAGGGAGTAACGCACGCTTTGGTAACCTTGCCACCCTTTCCATCGGACTTCTCGACAGCCTCTGTTGGGTCGTTAGCATTATCCTTGGTAACCTTTCCGAGTGGATCTGAGGGATTAACTTACTGATGACACCGACAGCGACGGTTTGACGCATGTCACGGACGGCGAAACGGCCAAGAGGAGGGTAGTCGGTGAAAGCCTCAACGCACATGGGCTTGGACGGAACCATCTTGACGATGGCAGCGTCACCAGACTTGATGAACTTGGGAGAGTCCTCAATAGACTTGCCAGTACGGCGATCGATCTTGGTGAGGAGCTCCGAGAACTTGCAAGCGATGTGGGCAGTGTGGCAGTCAAGGACTGGGGCGTAACCGGCACCGACCTGACCAGGGTGGTTCAGGACGATAACCTGGGCGTTGAAGGAGTCGCAGCCCTTGGCGGGGTCGTTCTTGGAGTCAGAGGCGACCATACCACGGCGGATTTCCTTGACGGAGACTGGGAAAACAAATTAGCAAGAGCAGAGCTGAGGGAAGGAAAAACATTACCGTTCTTGACGTTGAAACCAACGTTGTCACCGGGGACACCCTCGGTGAGCTGCTCGTGGTGCATCTCAACGGACTTGACTTCAGTGGTGACGTTGGCGGGAGCGAAGGTGACGACCATGCCGGCCTTGATGATACCGGTCTCGACACGGCCGACGGGCACAGTGCCAATGCCACCAATCTTGTAGACGTCCTGGAGGGGCAGACGGAGGGGCTTGTCGGTGGGACGGGCTGGCGGGTCGATGCTGTCAATGGCCTCGAGGAGGGTCTTGCCAGTAGACTTGGTCTTGGTCTCCTTCTCCCAGCCCTTGTACCAGGGGCAGTTGCTGGAGGCATCAATCATGTTGTCACCGTTGAAGCCGGAGATGGGGACGAAAGGAACGGTCTTGGGGTTGTAGCCGACCTTCTTGATGAAGTTGGAAACCTCCTTGACGATCTCGTTGAAGCGGTCCTCGGACCACTTGGTGGTGTCCATCTTGTTGACGGCGACGATGAGCTGCTTGACACCGAGAGTGTAGGCAAGCAGGGCGTGCTCACGGGTCTGGCCATCCTTGGAGATACCAGCCTCAAACTCACCAGTACCACCGGCAATGATGAGAATGGCGCAGTCAGCCTGGGAGGTACCAGTGATCATGTTCTTGATGAAATCACGGTGACCGGGGGCGTCGATGACGGTGACATAGTACTTGGGGGTCTCGAACTTCCAGAGAGCGATATCAATGGTGATACCACGCTCACGCTCGGCCTTAAGCTTGTCAAGCACCCAGGCGTACTTGAAGGAACCCTTGCCAAGCTCGGCGGCTTCCTATCAAAATTGTTAGAATTTGTTCTTGACATTGTTGGTCGCGATATGCCCAAAACGGCACAAATGAAGCTGTCTTGGCAGGGTTTGCGGCTAAAATGTGCGCTGTTATTTTTGCGTTGTGAGGGGCCCGCGCTTTGGAGGGCTCAGGCAAAAAAATGCACTTTTGCGACCGCGCCAAAACATCATCATTTGCGCCGGAAAGACCGTAAAAAGTGTAACTTGTGTAGACGTACCTTCTCGAACTTCTCAATGGTACGCTTGTCAATACCACCGCACTTGTAGATCAAGTGGCCTAAAAACTGTGAGCCTCCTCTTCATCGAACAGGGAATAGCGATGAGCATACCGGTAGTGGTGGACTTGCCGGAGTCGACGTGGCCGATGACCACGACGTTGATGTGAGTCTTCTCCTTACTGAGACGTAGTTAGCGGATGCCCTCTTGGGACGTCAAGAGCGGTTGAAAACTCACCCCATGGTGACGGATCTGAATGAATTTGGAGTAGGTGGGTTTGTGGATGATCGTGAGGTTTTTCGAACAGCAGATACTTCAGCTCAATGTGAAGAGGTCTGGAAAGGAGGCGTTAGTATGGGGAAGATGACAGCAAAAACTTGCAGTGCAGGGGGCCGCTTACATGCTTGACGAAGAGAAGAAGGAAATCAGAGCAGGAGCGACGGCGCGAAAGGTTTTTGTATGGCGGGGCACAAAGAGGGCAGGGCAACAGTCATCGACAGGCGGGGCACAGGCCAGGGCTCATGCGCGAAAAAAATCCTGACTGCTAGGGTTCCTTCTCTGGTCAACAGGTAAACAGTGAATCGATACAGTACCCGCACTTTGGCCTGTTGCCGCTGCTTCACTCCACCCTCACTCCCCTTGATTGGCCCGAAAGCCCTGGGACGCCACCACAGCACTGTCGATGCATCCCCAAAATTGGCCATTGCCGGGGCAGCCGGCGGCGTCATGGTCTTCACTCGATACCTTCACGATCATGGACAATGGAGGCTGTTGACTAGTATCCCAGGACATATTCGAGAAGCTTACGGCCCGGTCATACGGCGCTACATTGTGACACATATCTGAAACAGGATTCCTCTTGTGTGGTTGTATTATCGCTGAGATGTTTGCTGCCTTGGTGGAGAAATCTCATCCTGGCACCCTCTTCGTTGGTGGCGAAGCTTTGCTTTTACTCTGGTCCCCATCTGTGCTGGCGCCGAAACGAGTGGGGGAGACCATGGCTTTTCAGCGTCAGAGCCCCTGGCTTCCTTTGGTCGCTATATTTCACATCCATTGTACTGCGAGGCCATATGTGCTCACAGCGTTGGTAGATCCACTCACTGCACAATGCGACCTGCGATTGTGGCGACACAGACGAACTTTGCCGGTGAAAATAATTCTCGCCATTCTTGATTCTTGCTGTCATGTAGGCATGCCGTCCAGAGGCAAAGTATGCGCTCAAAAGGGCAGATGATCATGTGCAGAAATTTCATGTATGCCATGTTACAGCGCCGAAGCCTCGACCCTGCCAATCCCTCTCCTAGCCGCCGTCGAACCAACCACTGTCATCCAAACAGACGCCGTCGCTAAATTCTAGTGCAAGCATGCCCATCATCAAAAGTAAAACGCCACCGCCATCCGACGAACATTCGGTACTCTGATCCCCTAAGCCTATTTGAGAATTTTTAGGATTCCCGACTTGGTGTAGCGCCTGTCGCGTAATAAGTTAGCAAGTTGAAATCGAAAGATGAGACTTGAGCTGGCGGCCAAGTACAAAGCCACAATAAATGCCATACAATGAGCCAAAGCGGTAGCGATACAGGGTGCCTCAAGGCTCAAGAAATTTGGCACCCCATGTGCTCGTCACTTCAACAAGGACATTGAACCGCAGCAGGTGACAACATTCAACAAGCACTACAACCTCTCCTTTAGTCATGACACGAGTGGCGAGTATCGCGTGATGAGTATGCCCCGAGGCTGCCATGTCTGACTGAAAGAGACGGCGGACCGAAAAATAACAAACGCGACAAGGGAAGAATGATGAGAACATACCAATTACCCAACCAATGCCACTAACCAACCCACTCGTGACCGCACTGCTCACCATGTCCCGTTTGCGCACTCTCTGGGCATCAGACTGATCGTCGGAAGCGTTGCCAGCATCCACTTGAGCCTGCTCAGGTCCACGACCTGCGCCACGCAGCGGGAACGCACTTTTCTGCAGGGCTGAACCTGCAGCACGGGCCACATCAAAGAGCCCCATTGGAGCCTCATCCTGAACTCTTCCGGAACGAAGCTGGCGCCCTCCACTGCCTTCAGCGTTGGGAATGTATGCCTCGGAACCGAACCCGCCAGGTAAATGTCTGTCGCTCACGGCACGATTGTCACCCTGGTCGTTCCATCGTTCTTCGGCTTCGTTTTCAGCAGCCAAAGCGTCGTTGACTTGGGTTTCGCAATCTTGCCAGGTAGAGAGAACATCGGCCAGGGCGGATGGTGGCGCCAGAGCTAAGGCTTGGGAGAGGAGTTCCATCTTCTGCTCGAGTCGTCGCAGATGGCGAGGACCTGACTTGCTCGGCGGTGGAGCCCGACCGGCAGCGTAAGCGGCTCTCCATAGAATGTCATCGTCTTCACTCGCAGACACTTGGCTGGATAATCGTGTGATGATGTAGGAATATGCAGTGTCGAAGTCGCCCTCTTCCAAAGCTGCCGAGATGGCCTTGGCAGTCACTTGACGCTGCACTGTCGCTGCCAAATGCTCCGCATCAATTGGAGCTGACGCGTCGTTGTGCGCTGAATCGTCAACTGACTTGATCAAGCCGGCTTTAGCAAGATCAACAGCTATGCTGACCAGATTGTCGAGCTGCGCATAGCTTTGTGGATTTTGTGCCAAAACCTTGTCGATCAGAGACAAGGGTTGCGGGTGAACTCGAATATTGACCGGAATGCAAGGAACGCCGTGCTGTAGGATCAACTTATAGAATGAGAGTGCATGCGTGCTTCTTATGAGGGCCTCAATCTCTTTCAGCCGCTGGGAGTCTGTGAAAGCTGACTTGAAGGCAGTGACGATGTCTAAAGCCTTTTTCACTCCACCTCGCGTCCTGTTTCCGTTGCTCGCATTGTCATACGCTGCCAAAGCGACCTCGATGACGATCTCCTCAACCTTCTCTTGTGGCAACCGCTCACTTGCACTGCCCAAGTACATCGAATTCACATGTCGATATCGCGCTGAGTTGACTTCGGCTCGGAGAATATGCACATCCATCTCTTCGGCATCTTGCATCAGCACTTGACCAAGGACGCCGTAAGATTGCCCTTCTTCTGTAGATTTAGGAAAGTTGGCAATGTCCAGCAGTTTAGTCCTCATTTCTTCACAATCACCGTCGCTCATCTTCTTGTCTTCGAACATTTGGACGATTCGCTGAAGTAAGACGTGTTGCTCGTTGGCAGTCCCGAGAAGGCTCATGTGGAGCACTCTTGACAATGGGAAGGATTGACCAAGCTGCGACAGTGTTCTCGCACCCCTTAACAAATGTGCAGCCAAGCCGAAAGCAGCTGTATCAAGCGAGGTCAAAGGATGGCCTTCCTCAAGCAATTCAACCGGGTCCAGTCGGTGAGCTCTGCTTTGAACTGTGCTCAAGAAACCTGCCGGCAGAGTCGAAAATTGGTCTTTTCGAGTGGAATCATGAAGAATTGTCTGAACCGCATTGGTCTCGCCCTGTGACTTTGCGGCTTTGTCTAGAAGCTGCTCCAACGAATCAAATGTCGCCTGCGATGTATCGGTAGTGGTGTAGAAAAGACATAAGCATGTCTTGATGAAACTCGCTCGCGCGGATCGTAAAAGGGAGGACGTCTCCTTCTGTGCTTGTCCCCATATCCACATCATTATATTTTCGTCCTCCCCAATCCATCCGCCGTCATCTATATCACCTGGACCGTCCCAGTCTGAGCTTCGAGCAATATCCAAGGCCACCGACGGCTGCTTGCTGGCAACGTGCATCAACCAGTTATTTACCCAATTCCAACACACGACTGACGCATTTTCAACATGCTCCTCGGCAGCCGGATTCGAAGGCCGAGGTTGTCGCTGTCGTCTTCTGTATATCTCACCACACAGCCATGGTCCAACGACCTGCTTCAGGTCCCGTATGTAGTCCTCGGCGCTTGTAGAACCACCGATGCCTCCGCCTATTAACGTGTCCAGCGCAGCGCCCCCTCTTAAGGCCTCAAAATCCTCCAGGGTAACAGGATCCTCCCGTTGTGGGAAGAGAATATAGTTGAGCCGGAGAAGAGGTAGTACAGTCGAACCGAACCATAATTTCAAGTACGCGCTCTGTTCGACGAACGGCTCTAACAGTTGTTGTATCAGTGGCAGTGAGCCAGTTTCGGCATCGATTCGACGTGCTCGTAGAAGTAAGAACGCGACCAGACTTGGGGTTAGGCTGTCATCTGGCGTAGTCTCGATGTCATCGGCGACGCGTAACTGCAGCAATCGTATAGTCTTCACCCTCCTTGTCGCTTCTTCCGGACTGGGCTGTTCCTTGCTGGCTTTTCCTTCCGGCTCCTCCGCCAGAATTTCGGGCAAACTGTTCGCATCGCCGTTCAGGTCCTTCAGCAGCGGAATATAGGAGGACGGCTCGGTACTCTCGGGCAGGAAGGTAAGGAGAATGCGCAGAACGAGGTCGGGTTTGAGTTTGTGTCGTTGTGCAAGGAGGTGTATGTGTGGCACATTGGCGTCGAGCGCTGCCTGTACAGCAGCCAGGACTATCTGCGCATTCGTTTGCGCCATGATAGCCTCACCATGGGTGTGTCGGGTGTGTGGTGGCTTCCTGAACGTGCTTGTCTTTGTAGCTTCAGCACCGGCCACGATGCAAGCAAGCCGGCTTGAAATGCAAGCTTATGACGAACTCGGTGGAGGATGCGCGACGGACAATTAAACCCCGGTCTTGCAGCACGGCGACCACTCCGTCAGCGAATCATGTATGGGAGCAGCAACATGCATGGCTTTGATATACAAGGAAGACGGTCGCCAGCGACATGAACCCTTGTCCACTGAGAATGTGTCTTGTATATTTCGCCGCACTTCGGTGTCGTATAGCCTGGAAGTAATTGAGCTCGTTGATGCGTGGAGGCTGGTCATGGGCGTTACTATTTTGTAGCTGGGTTCTTCTTCTTTTTCTAGTATAATTATTGTGCCAACCGTGAAAATTGCCGGAACCTGTGAATTCAAGCGATGAATCTAGATCTTCACAAATCCGATGAACCTAGTGCATCGGCAGCCAACCCTCGAAAGTTTCATGCTCGAAAACCTCCTTTATGACTGGATGCCGCAGCCCCTGTACCCTAATGTGATGCAAGCCGATCAACAAAGTCGACGAGAACGTATCATTGCCTACTCGGTCAAGGCAAGAGGTCTAGAAATCGACCTCTCCTCTTCAGACTAGAGCCGCGTCTCCGGTCTGGAAAGACGACCTGTCGGTTGATGGAATTGGACGAGGAATGACAGGCCCATGGATTGTGACGGAGAATCTGATAATTCTCTTTGGTGAGGCCCTACGCATATGTAAGCTGACGACGAGAGGAGCTGGTACTGACGCCTTGAGGAGAGACATGGAGAGACACAGCTCGGACAAGACTACCTACGCTTCGTCGTGCTCGCGAGAAGGAACAGGATTGTGCGGGCTACAGATGCAGCCAGGATAAGAGCAGCAGACACAGACAGTTCGGCAAGATGCCTGCAACCCCACTTTCGACAGCTTGAATGCAGCGTTGCGGCGGCAGAAACGCGACAGGTGAGCTCTGCATGTCGAAATGCCTTTGTGCTTCTCGCTCCTCACCTCCACCTTTTCCTAGCCATTGTTTCCTTCGCTTGCTTGTCCTTCGTTGTCTCTGCAGTCTCTTCATGACTATGCGCCCTCCAACGCGATCGCGACACGTGCCTTTCCATGATCTCACGCACTCATCATCGCGAACCTAACGACGCGACGATCCGCAATTACCCTACTACTCCTCACATCTAGGCGGTATACCGCTAGCCCTCGCCAACCATGTCGAAGCTTGCCGATTTGTTGAACCCAGCGCCCTCGAGCAGCGCGCCGTCGCAACCACCGCCCATTCATCCTCCTCCTCCTCTCCACGCTCACCGTCGCAACGAGTCCATCACCAGCCCACTCGAGGCTCTTGCGCTTGCCGCAACCACCGCTCCTCCGCTTCAAAAGTCAGCAACCGCTGTCGCGCCGCCACCTACCGCGATTCCACCAAACCCTTACGCCATCGAAGCACACTTTTCGCCTCCGCCTACAGACGCTGCACCTTCACGTTCACCTCTATTATCTCACGCGCCACTCGCTTCGCCTAGGCCAGAGAATGGCCTGACGCATGCGCACCCCGTATCGCCACCAGAGAAACCTACACCATCTCTTAATCAGCAGCGACCAGAGCCGGTAACAGAAACAACGCGGCCAGTCGTGAAAACAGAAATGTCTGATGAGCCTACAATTGCTGCCGCGAGCGCCCCAGCTGTGTCCGCGGACAACGAGCAGCCAGTCGAAAGCAAATCGCCTCCACTCGCGTCTCCGCCGCCATCAGCAACACCTCTTGCGCAACCACAAGATACAGATATGAAAGACGATGGATCTACGGCAGATATCAAGGCATCAGTCGAATTGACTCCAGCTCCAGCACCGCTCGCCGTGCCCAAGAGAACCGTGCAGAAGAAGGGTACGGCAAAAAAGACTGCGGAATCGGCGCCAAAGAAGGCCGCGCCGAAAAAGAGAAAGCTCGAGCCAGAGTCAAAAGACGGCACTCCATTCTCCCAGAGATCAGATACGCCAGCCTCTCGCCTATCGAAAACACCGGCCCGCAAAAACACACCGCAACAATCATCTCCACCTCCCCTACAAGACGACGCGTCCGTCGCCGACGAGGACGCCGAGGGAGGGGACTACGTGGACGAAAACGAATTATTCTGTGTCTGTAGGAAGCCGGATGACCACACGTGGATGATTGGCTGCGACGGTGGCTGCGACGACTGGTTCCACGGAAAATGCGTCAACATGAAAGAGAAGGACAGCGACTTGATTGACAAATACGTTTGCCCGAGGTGCGAGGTGGCTGGCCACGGCAAGACGATGTGGAAGCCCATGTGCAGACTGGAGAGCTGCAGGGCTCCAGCGCGAGTTTCGGGCAAGAAACCCAGCAAGTACTGCAGCGACGATCACGGACGGCAGTTCATGAAAGAGAAGGTATACGGCAAGAATGGAGCACGTGGAGGAAAGGACGATGCGATGCGCAAGAGACGGCGGCGCGACAAGGCTGAAAGCACACAAGACGAGGATGTCGGGTCAGACAGCAGCGATGATGGCCACCAAGCGCATCTGCGAGGCGGCGTCCTCAAGCCCGGCGAGTTGAAAGCGCTCGTGGAAGACTCGAAAGACATTGCGCATTTCAAAAGACTGGGCGAGCGAATTGCCACCCCGGACACCCAGAACAAACCTGCCGACCAGGACGGCGACGTCAAAATGACCGACGGCGACGCCCAAGAAGAACCAGGTCCGAGGCTGCAACTCAGCGAAGAGGATCAAGCCAAATTCGACGAAATGACCAAGCAAAAAGCCGCTCTCGAATCGGAGCTGCGCATGCTCGGCGACAAGGAAAAGTTTCTCAACATGGTGAAAGCACGCCACAAATCCGTTCTGGACGAGCTGAAGAAGAAGGAGGGCGTCAAGGACATCTGCGGATACGACTCTCGCCTTACCTGGCACGAGGCGGAATTTGACGACTGGCGGCAGTCTGCGCAAGGGAAACAAGCGCTCGAAAGCAAGATTCTGGGACCCCCGACGCAGCAAAAGGCGGCGGACGGCGGTAACGCTGATGGTACCGCTCAGGATGAGGCCGAGGATGAGATTGGCAAGGGCGTGTGCAAGAGGAAGAGGTGCGAGCGACATAAGCAGTGGGCCAAAATGGAGCAGAATGAGATCAACCTGGCGCGGAGTCAGTGCTGGCACAAGATGAGGAAGCTCGAAGGTGAAGAAGCGGGCTTGAAGGAGAGAGCCATGATCAGACAGCTTGAGACTGCCAAATAATGGGTGGGCAAGCGGTCGGCATATTAGCACGAGAGGACGAAGAAACGAGAAATGAAGCTTGTATGTGGCTTTTATCTGTACATTCATCGGTGGAATTTTGGTCGTTGGTTTGACATAATCCACTCACATTCGAGACTGCACGACTTTCGCCAGAAGAAAAAAGGTCCGTCTAATTAGCGTTTAGTCGGCACACAAAGCAGTCAGCGCAGCAGACAGAGTTCTGTATTCAAGCAAATTCGAAATATCGATATGTAACAGATCTGTTGAAATATACATTCCCCCGGGGCATGAAACACACCTGGATACAAGCAAATTTTCGCAAAACAACCTAAGTAGCTCCCGAAGCTCCAGCAGAGACCTCTGTTGTGCCTTGCTGAGCACCTGCATCCCCTGAGCCACCGGTAGTCTTCGCCGCCGCCGCAGCCTTGAAGCTCTGCTCAAAGTCATGAATGATATCATCCAGATGCTCGGTGCCGACCGAAATTCTGATCAAGTCCTCCGTGACACCAGAGTCCGCCTTTTCCTTGTCATCCAGCTGCTGGTGCGTCGTTGTCCAAGGGTGGATGGCCAGGGTCTTCGAGTCACCGACGTTCGCCAGGTTGGAAATCAGCTTGAAGCCGTCAACGACCTGGCTGCCAGCTGCTCCGCCGCCCTTGATGCCGAAGCTGAGCACGGCGCCGGAGCCGCGGGGGAGGTACTTCTTGGCGAGTTCGTGGGACTGGTGGGATGCGAGGCCGGGATAGCTGACCCAGGAGACGTGCTCGTTCTTCTCGAGCCACTGGGCGAGGGCGAGGGCGTTGCTGGCTGCGCGTTCGCATCGCAAGCTGAGGGTCTCGATACCGAGCAGGAGCTGCTGTGCGGCGAAGGGGTTCAAGGCGCTGCCGAGATCACGGAGAATCTCGACACGGGCACGGATGATGAATGTGATGGGTCCGAAAGTCTCCCAGAACTTCAGTCCATGGTAACCTGGTGACGGCTCAACCATCTGCGGGAAGCGGTCTGCGTGGTCTCCCCATTTGAACTTTCCGCTGTCGACAATGACACCACCAATTGTGGTTCCGTGGCCGCCAATCCACTTGGTAGCCGAGTGAACGACAATATCGGCGCCGTGGTCGATGGGGCGGCAGTAGTAGCCACCAGCACCGAAAGTGTTATCCACAACGAGCGGAACACCGGCAGCGTGTGCAACCTCCGCAATCTTGGCCAGGTCTGGGACGTTGTATCGTGGGTTGCCGATGGTCTCCACGTAGACCGCCTTCGTCTTGCTGTCAATGGCCTTGCCGATCTCAGCTGGATCGTCGCCGGTCACGAACTTGGTGTTGATGCCGAGGCGGGGCAGGAAGACCTTGAACTGGTTGTAGGTGCCTCCGTAAAGGTTGGAGGTAGAGACGATGTTGTCGCCGGCGTGGGCCAAGGCGGAGATGGTCATGAACTGGGCTGCCTGGCCAGAAGAAGCTGCCAAAGCTGCCACACCTCCCTCGAGAGCAGCAATTCGCTTCTCGAAGACATCGACTGTCGGCTAGAGAGAACGTGTTAGCTTCGCTGTCTGATGTCAAGGACGTTATGGAGCTCACGTTCATAATTCGACTGTAGATGTTGCCTGATAGAAATTAGTTTGAAGTCGGACTCGACTCGCGTTCAGATCATACCGAACTCTTGCAGGCCGAACAGCCTGGCGCCGTGAGCCGAGTCATTGAAGGTGAAGGAAGTGGTAGCATAGATGGGAACAGCTCGGGAGTTCGTGGCAGGGTCAGGCTCCTGGCCAGCATGAAGCTGGAGCGTCTCAAACTTCTTGGGCCAATTCTCGTCAGACATGACGAAGACGGGGGTTCGAGATTAGGAGAGCAAGATAAAGGTAGTTGCAGACACGGAGACTCAGTTGCCAGGACACAGAACAATAGTCACGACAAGCTCGACAGGCCAAGGACAATCGGGAGATACAGTCGAGAAGGGGAAGAGACGGCAGAGGCGAGTGAAGATTTTGGCAATTTCATCTCTGCGGGGCAGCAAGCAAGTAAACAGCAACGGCAGTCGCGACCCCGCAGGGATTCCAGAGCAGCTCAGTTCAGAGCGATGAGGTGCATCTTGAGATGCTGCTGAGCCCAGAAACCCTCTGGATGACGCGATCAAATTGCAGCCAATCACGTATCATGGAGCTGCTGGGGCTCTTCTGGCACGTCGACGCAAGCTTTCCATCTGCTCATGGCGTGTGCATCTCGTCCATCTCCATCGAGCACTTTCCGGCTGCATTAGTATAGATCGATTGTAGATCTGTACGATTGCGGACGCCGAGGCTTGACATGGATGGCACTGCTTGCTCTAGCTGCCTTTGATCCGGATGCGCGACACGGACGATAAATACGTTCTCTCGCTGGTCAAAGCACGTGTCCTAGCCGTCAGAATCCGAGTAGTCTGGTGGATAGGCTGCCGAAAGTCTGACAAGAACGAATGACGGGCCGTTGAAACCCAGACTTGCTTCAAACAGGGTCGTTGTGATGCATTGTCCAATTGCAATCTATCTGGCCCTAAGCTATATGTACAAGAAGTCGTCCGCGACCATGCCAAACAAAAGAACACGCCTCAAGGATGCTATGCCGTCTAACTTTTCTAGAGCTTCGCCTTCGACTTCTCCAATGCATTACCCTCAGCATATAGTCTATCGAGCACATCACGATACTTCTTGGCGGTCTGGGGACGCTTGAGCTTCATTCTGTAGAAACAGTTAGCAAGAATCAAACTCAAATGGGGATTTTTGCAACTCACGTTGGTGTCAAGAGCTCGTTCTCGACAGTGAACGGCTCCAGGTCGAGCATGATGGCCTTGACTCGCTCGTATCCGGCGAACTTGTTCTTTCGGCCCACCTTCTCAATGTCGTCCTGCACCACCTTGCGGACCTTCTCGTTCGCGCAGGCAGCCTTGATAGCAGCCAGGTCGGTGGGTGCGATGCTTTGGCCGAGAATCTTGCCTGCCTTCTCGGCGAACATGTCGGGTGTGACTGCGAAGATTGCAACAAGGAATGTCTCGGTGCTGTCGCCGTGCACGTACCCTGAGGCGAGGTACGGAAGGTTGGCGAGGTACACGTTCTCGATGCGCTCGGGGCTGATGTACTCGCCCTGCGCGAGCTTGAGAACGTTCTTGCGACGGTCAATAATCTTGATGCGGCCCAGCTCATCGATGGCTGCGATGTCTCCCGTCTTGAACCAGCCGTCCTCGGTCATGGCTTTCTTGGTCTCCTCGGGGTTCTTGTAGTATCCCTGGAACACGGACGGGCCACGGATCATGAGCTCACCGCGCGGGTATGGCTTGTCGGTGACCAAGTAGTCCATGTCCGGAACACTCAGCAGGCACACCTCAGAGTTGACACCTGGAGCTCCTATGTTGCCAGTGCTGTAATCCTCGTCAAGCTGGATCGACGTAGCTGCGTACGTCTCGGTCAGACCGTAGCCTTGCGCAAAGTAGTTGCCCATGCATATTCTCAGGAACGTCTGGATTGACGGGTCGAGGGGCGCCGATCCGGACACCATGACACGCGATCTGTCCAGACCAATTGCTGCTTGCACCTTCTTGCCCCAAATTCTGTCCCAGATCATGTGCTTGTTGGTCGCCTTAGGATCAGTCGGGTCTTTCAGGTAAGAGGCCTTTGTGTTCACAACATAGTTTGAAAGTTTGCCCCTGAAGCCGGGCGCTTCGATGGTGTTGCCCTTAATCCCACCAGCGAACCTGTTGAAAAGACGGGGCACGGAGATGAAGGAGTGAGGTCGCAGCAACTTGATATCGTCCACAAGCTCGAGGATGTTGCCGTGGAAGTATCCGATTGCCGTGCCAGTCCACAGGCCCACACCTTCGGTCAATCGGCCGTAGATATGAGCGAGCGGGAGGTAAGAAATGCCCACATCACCGGGAGTGGGCGGGAAGGAGCAGAGCGACAAAGCGTATCCCGCGACCGCAGCCCTGTGGGTCAGAACAACGCCCTTTGGCGCGCCAGTAGTGCCAGATGTGTAGTTGATCGTAATGATATCGTCGGGAGTCGGTGGGTTATACTTGACCGGGCCGAGAGCCTCTCCAATCGACTCGGCCTCCTTGATGTCGAGGATCTTGACGCCGGCTGGTGCTCCAAGGGCGTTGAAGACATCCTTCTTGGTGAATCCTGGCTGTTCGCCGTGGTCCAAGCTATCAACGGAAATGATAATCTTGAGCTTTGGCAGGCGAGGCTTCAACGCAAGCAATGCGGGGATGTGATTCACCGAGGTCACGACGCAAGCCAATTCTGCGTGGTTTGCAATGTACTCGACGGCCTCGGGTCCCAGAGTATCGTAGAGCGAGATGGTGAACAGGGCCTGTGTGTTGGCAGCAAGATCGGTTATCTGCCACTCCGGACGGTTCTGGCACCACAGACCAATTCCGTACTGTTTCCCTGAGATACCGACCTGGCGGTGAAGCTCGACCAGACCAACACCGAGGCTGGCCCGTCTCCTGTGCACCTGCTCGTAGGTTTCCCACTCATAAGGACCCCAAGTTTTGGTCGCAGCCTGCCATTTTCTTGCGCCGAGGCAGTTGTATTTCGGGTAGCGCGACACTGGGAGCATTCTGTTAGACCAGGAAGAAAAGCAGGTGCACTTTCAGAACTCACCAGCATCTTCGAATGCTTCGAACGAGGTAGCCACATTGTCGACCAGGCGCTCCTTCAATGGGCCATCCTTGATCCTCCAATGCCTGTAGACTGCGCTGCGATCGCTCGTTGCCGAGCCGGGAACGGGCACACCGTAAGGGCTTCCTCTTGGCGGGAGTTTGGCGTAGGCAGCGCCCGCTTCAATCGGAGAAGTCATTTTGCCGTAAGTGGTTCAGAGGAGAAAAAGCGACTGAGAAGGAATGTGGCGGGAACGAAGGGCACGACCACTCCGCGGCGGTCTGACTAAAGACAGACGCAAGTATATACCGAGACTGGCCGTGTCTGCTCGATGAGTCTTAGGAGATGAGATGCTCGTAGAGATGCAGTGACGAGTAGCAAGGAAGGACAATTCGGCCGCAGGTTCTAGGAGAGAGTAGAGCAGCTTCGCAGATAGGAAAGCGGATTGCTGGTCTGGTGATAACGTCTTGCGAGCCGAGGCAAAGTCGGCGCCGCTGGGCGGACTCGCATTGCAGGCCGGACTTTGAGTGCGTGCAAGCATACGTGCGTTGTCCATCCCTGCTCGGCCTGTCTATGAAGAGACTTTCCGCCGTGCACAACACTTGTGCGCCACGTGCTGGGCGCGGCCAGGCAAGAATTACCTAGGGCGTCCTGTCTTGCTGTCAAACATGATCGTCGTGAAGCTCGCTGCAATTGGCATGTGATCGCCTTCTAGACGTCCGAGCTGTCTCACAAGAGCCCCGAGCATCTTGGATCATCCAACGTCCAACGCTCAAGCTCAGACAATATGGGGCCTACGATTGCGACCGGGGATTTGTGTACCTGGAGCTCTGCAAAGGTCACGTATATTGTAGCTCTGTACAACGATAAGCATGTCAAACGCGTGACGACCTCTTCAGTCCTCTGTCGTTCCTCAATTGACTTCCAGCTGATTTGGCTGCGTTGTCATTTTTCAACGATCCAAACATGGTGAGACCATGGCCCAATTCTACACGACTTCGTCTCGCGATTCTGGCATATTCTTGAATGGAATTGATTCCGACTACTTCAGTATTCTCTCAGCTTTCTGTGCTTTGAAATTTCCCTCCCCTCGAAACTCAGCCACTTGCTCAATCAAGGCTTTCTAGACGCCGCACGGGTCACCCTGCCTGATGCAGTAAGACTCACGGCCCTCGATACAGGTGCCACTCGAGCAGTCAATTGACGGCATCCCGGGGCAGCAGCTAGGATACTCGTCCGTGCAAACGACATTCGGGCCGCAGCTCGCGCCGGCCTGAGCAGTTGCAAAGGTTGCGAGAAGCAAGATGCTGGCGATTGATGCTGGTTCGAATCTTCAGCGACTTTCGACTCATGCCGGGTAAAGGAGGCGATACTCACCGAGGCGGAACATGTTGGCTTTGGTTGAGGATGGCTTGGTAATCTTTTGGCTGTCCGGATGGGCTGGCGGTGATACTGGATGTAGAAATGGAGGATTTACACTATTATATAGATCTTACGCTACAGAAAATGTCCCAAACAAGCCGACAAGGCCGCATGGCGAGAAATTTGGCTCTAAACACGAGTTCAACATTCGCTTCTTCCTGCCAAGGCGCCAGGACTTGACTTCAATATCAGCGGCAAGTGCAGAACCGGAGTCACCGGGTCGTGTTGCTAAGGCGATCAGCACGGTAGAGTAAGTTCTGAGCCCCCTCGCAGATGTCAGTATGTCAGCAGCTTTCGCTTCAACCAGACAAGGCATCGATCCGCGATGGTTGAGGCGGGAAATCGACCCCAAACATTGCCTCTGACATTTGATCCGAGGTGTCAAATTTTACATTGTGTCTGCTGAGCATTGCACCTCGACGTTATGCTTAGCACATTGTTTGAATGAGAGTATGGCGTCTGAGATCGTTGTTCACATAGTTCTACGCCCCATCAACAGCTTCTTGAACGAGCTGTGCCACTCTCGCAGCACAGCCCCAACTAGACTGATAGCCCGTCCCACCGTGCCCATAATTGTGCACGACAACCAAGCCTCCCTCCAACGTCTCCTTCTCAACTCGAATGCCCGCCTTCCGACAAGGCCTCAGCCCCACCGCGTGCCGAATGAGATCCAAGCTCTCGACGCCCCGACCCGGCTTCAAAAGTCCCCCGCTTGGCAAGCTCGTCTCGCTAGTGAGTTCAGGGCAGCATTCCACCGCCCTTTTCAGGATCCGGTCCGCCAGCTCATGATCGACCTCCGCATTCCAGTTCCCGATTTGGTAGCAACCGCCCAGGATCGTGCCCCCGCCGGCGGCTCGCTGCATGATGTAGCAGAGTTCGTCGTCGGGACAGCCTTCACCGCCGACGGTGCTGACCATGACACGGGGCTCGTTCCGGACAATCGCTATTTGCGCGCGGACGGGGTACACGGTTTTGTCTTCGATGCCGGGCAGGGTCAGAGACGATAGCCCGGTGCAGTTGACAATGATATCCGCTGGCTGACCCGAAGGGTGTGCGGTCTTGGCTTCAGCAATGTGCCCGAGACTTGCGCGGCGGATGGAGACGCCGTGTTTGAGCAGCTGACCCACAAGCCAAGAGAGGTAAACCGTCACGTTGATGCAGACCGATGTGAACTTGAGTCCAAACTCGTAGGGCTTGGCTTCATCGGGTGTCATGAGGCGGAACTGAACGCAACTGTCAGCCGGTCCGAGAGTTTGTCCTCACAGGTCTGCGAGCGGATATCGCTATATGCTTACATCTGGCAGGAGCGTCGAATACCATGGTCCGTTCGGCGCGAGCATTTCGGCCATCCAGGTTGAAATAGCGCTGTCGCCATCCTTTCGGCGAAGGTAGATTAGCGTGTCTTATTCGAGGTCGGGTTAGCTGGGCGTTGAAGTTGAGCGAACCTGGGGACGGTTGAGGAACTCCAGTGCATCTGATGGAGCCAAAGGCCTCATATCAGAACAAGCCACAAAGGCCACAGACAAAAAACAAGGGCATGATGGGGGCCGTAGAATGACTCGTGGGCAACACGAGAAAGAATACGGACGCTGGCCGAGTTCGTTTGTCAAGGGAGAATCACTCAGATTCTGGCTTGCTGTTGAATGCGTGGACAGTATCGTCTTCGGAAGACCCGCCAAGAAGATGCTCGATGAAATGCATAGCTCACCTTGAAAATGTATACCCGCTTCCGGCACCTCTCTCGTCAAGCGCTCCAGTACTGTCCATGTATATCGATCGTACTCCTGGTCCACTGTCCCAGCTTTCGAAACCCTGACCACCGATTTTCAGTACAATTGACTCTGGGCATAACACCCCTTTGCACCAACAACATCACAAAGTGCATCCCAATAGCCTTGGCGGGGTTTCGAGGAAAGATCTCACGGTAGATAGTTTGCCCCAGCCCATGGTGAGGCATAAACTATGTCATAGTCTCCTGGCATGTGTTTCCCAACGACGGCAACATTGTACAAGCCGGTCTGAGCCAGCTGGAGCGCACTGGTCAGGCCCGATACGCCGGCTCTAAGAAAGAGATCAGCATGCGATCAAGGTTTGTAAGGTGAAGATGTTGGAGATCGGCCAGGAGAGCTCATCTTGGCGCGTTGACCTGCAGAGATCGGGAGTGTGTATCAATCTTATGCATGCTGCCATCTTGACTCACCCAACGACCACGATGCGAGGCTTTTCCGCCTTGCTGGGAGCGGCCATATTGTAGATAACCCTATTGACTCAAAACAGAATGATGGGATCTGAGTGCTATGTTGTCAATTCCGCAAGGTACCGATCCATGTGCCCCACATTTGACCCTTTCTACGCGCGACCGTCACTGCAAGGCTGAGGGCGGCAAAGTCTATTCTGCGAGCTCTGGCACAGATCGATATTATTGCGAGCGATTGTCTGTCAGGTTGGTGGATCATAGCCAATGAAGACATCTGATTGCTGGAAATATAGATAGGTAAATAGTCCTCGGATATTTTGCGGAAATGTTTTCTAGCTTGCTCTAGGTAGCCGATGCCTCCTGGACTGAAGATATGACCAACAACACAAGTCAGAAATCCAAATTGATATTGGTTTATGAGGGAACGTTCGCAAGCTGTTGCAAATCACGTTCTATACACAAGGCAGCGCTCACTGCAGGCCGCTAGGCACAAAGTTGACCGTAGCTCATTCAACACGTCGTCCTTCATCATTGTCCTCGCTCCTCCTCTTCACCTTGATATCGCTTATGCGGCAGACGAACCCTGCTGGACCATGGCCTCAATGGCAGGGGGGTTGGCACCAGTGACAGACTCGACCTTCTTGCCGTCCTTGAACAGGAAGAGAGTCGGCATGGCGCGGACACCAAGCTCCTGGGCGACGTCGGGCAGCTCGTCGACATCGATCTTGTAGAACTTCACGTCGGTGTACTTCTGGCTGAGCTTGGCGAGGATTGGTGCGATGGCCTTGCAAGGTCCGCACCATGTGGCGAAGGCGTCAACGACGATGGTGCCACCGTTGGCGAGGACACCCTTCCACTCATCGTTGCTGCGGAAGAATTAGTACGCTGCCAGAACGGAAGATATGCGAGGAGTGCGACTCACGTCTTGATGTTGTGGACTCCTTCAGTGGCTGGGCCTGGCTCCGCCATTTTGATTGTAGTGGTTTTGAAAGTTCGGAAAGGTGAAGGGGTAATTGGAAGCGTTCGGGTCGTGCGACTGGTAATTGCAGGGAGAATTGATCTAGTTGCGATGGAGGTGGTTGCGCGTGGGAGAGTGTTTGTGAGAAGAACTCTCCGAAAGACAGTTGATGACGCCAGGGTGAATGTATATGTAGGCGAGGCAGCAAGCGAGGCTGCTTCTAGACGAGGGGCGACGATTCAAGCACTTTGCTGACTGATACGATTGGGGAGGGAGGGACAATAGAGGGGCTCACTTGCAATCCACGCCGGGCAGACTCGGCCTGACAAATGACGTCGGTCCTTGCGTATGTCAGCAGGATTGCGTGCTCCAGACAAGTTGAGCCACACCTTAATCACCGCATGTGGCGTCAAGAAGGTCAGCACATCGAAACATCGAGTTCGACTTGTACGAGTACTATGCCTGTTTGCCTGTTGGAAAGAATGTAATCATGAATCTGACCTCGGCTTCGCGGGCAGTACTTTTGAAAACTCAGATGTTTCCTGCTAATTCGTTTCCCAGCTTTTTCGACCGTCAATTCGGGTCATGTAATAGTCTTGGTACATGCGTTTCCTGGGCATTTTCATTGTTTGAAAATCAACGACACTGTAA
>UYJD01000008.1:474232-535841 GCA_900618795.1 Cyanodermella asteris | reverse complement strand
GGTATTGCAATAAAACACACCGCACGTGAGAACCAATGCCGTCGCGGACTGTGCTACTTGACGAATGACTTGAGTTTGAGCAACCGCTCTCGCGCGAGTGCTAGGCCCTCGTCCGACTTACAGGTGCCGAATCGTACCCAGTTTGCCCCCAAGTGAGCATTTTCCGGACAGTAAAAGCCTGTGCAGGTTCTTGTCAGTCCCGAGCAGCCGAAACAAAGGTTTTGACTCACAGGTTCCTGGTATTGAAGAAATACCGAACTCTTGTACTAAGAAATAGCAAACTTTCCAGTCGAGAGTGCTTCCCCAGTTGTGAACCATCGCTGGAAAGATGTAATCCTCCGGGACCTTTATCCTACTGACGTTGACAAACACGAACCATGCACCGGCGGGTGCAGTATACTGTGACACGTCTGATTAGCACACCTCCTCGAAGGCTAGAAAAAAGTCCGGAAATAAAGTCCCGAAGACTTGCACAGCCTCACGTTCTGCCACAACTCACCGTCAATCCGACCTCATCCAACACATCACAAACAAACTTGCATCTCCTCGCCAAATCTTCCACATTCTCCCTCCACCAATTCCTCTCATCCGCAACCTTCAACTCCTTCACACAAGCCCTCTGCGCCGGTGCGCTACTGGAATATGGCAGCGTCAAGTGCGTACCCTCAACGGGCGCAACAAGCTCTCTAGGCCCAACCACAAACCCAACCCGCCACCCACTTGCATTGAACAGCTTCCCCAACGACACTGCCGTCAATGTCCGCGACGCAATCTCCTCCGACAGACTCGCCATCGGAATATGCACTCCCGGACCCGCACAAAGCGGCGGTCTCTCAAACGCAATCCGTTCATACACCTCGTCTGAAATCAGCAGCAGGTTGTGCTTGACGCACAAGTTCCCGATCCCAAGCAACTCGGATTCGGTAAAGACTTTCCCCAGTGGATTATGCGGGTTATTGAAGTAGATAGCTTTCGTCTTCGGTGTGATCGTCCCCTCCAGCTCCTGCAAATCCAACGTCCACTCGTTCCCCGACACCACCCTCTCGTCCGCGCCCTCCGGCGCTCTCAACGATACGTACCGAATCGTTCCTCCCGCCATCTCCACCTGGTAGATATACATCGCAAACACTGGCTCGATCAGAATCACCTCGTCACCGGGCTCCACGTACGCCATCACGCAGCTGAGAAGCCCTTCCTGGGCTCCACTTGTGATGATCACTTCGGAGCTTGCATCGATGTCTCGTTTGTGTCGGAGGGAGTATTTATCGGCGATGATTTCCCGGAGACTGGTGATCCCGGCAATTGGGGCGTATTGGTTGTCGGAGACGTTGCTCAGCACCCTGGCATGTTCCTCGCAGAGGAAGGTTGGTGAGTTGTACTCGACGAAACCGGTACCGAGATTGCTAATGGGCTGTGTCGAAGACGCTGTAGATACTTCGTGAATCCATTCCCACACTGCTCCATCTACTATTTTTGATCTTTTCGAGGGTCGGATAGACTGGCTCGAGGCCGGATGAGGCATGATGGTAAGTTGCCAAGTGGACGAGTGTGGCGGAGTTCTGAAGGGAATAGTTGAATCAGAACAGATGAGCACTATATATGCAACCGCTGTCAATACATGGCCGGCTTAACTGCGGCTTACATTCCGCGGATAGCCTTCATCAAGGCCGGCCCTTCGGTCACCCATCGGCCATCGATGCGGCCACTAGATAACAGCACATGATATTGATGACCGGATGTTTGTGCCGCAATCTGCAATGGGATCAGGCTTGTACACGCATCTCAGCGCGACTTTAGTGCTTTGAGCGCAGTTGTATACTCTTGATGCGCTCACAGGTGATAGAGCTTCAGGCAGCTTTGGAAGTAGCTCAAGTGGGTACGATGGCCTGCTGGCATCTGAGCACTCCACAGTGGTGACAGGCGCAGCCCCAGAGGCCTGGATTACATGCTCGAGTCAGAGTATGGTATCTTTCATGTTTGATCATTTATTCGTCGTACAAGAAAGAGTTCGTCATCACCGGCCCCGAGACGAGGTATCAGATCGATGAGGCGTCGATAGGGTCAGCAAGCGAAACATCGACTTCCGCTGTTTAACAGAAGAACACGGACGGTATCCAGGGTATCCTAGGGAACGAGTGTTCTGGAAGTTCCATAAATCGCTGATACATGGCTCTGCTGGACAGCACGTTGCGAACGACGGCCCCGTCGCTCTTTTCGTGACTTTCCAGCCCAGATGTTCATTACTAGCGATTTTCTTCGCAGCAGTGGTCCTTGACCAGTCCAGGCACTCGCTATTTGATAAGCACCGCGATAGACCGTGTAGTTCATGATCGCACGCTGCTAACAGACCGACGACCTGAACGTTGCGTGTTCATAGCGCCAAAATCCGGGAGAAATAGCGTGCGGTGGTTAAATCGCCCTCGTGTTCCTACCTACCTTTATCCTCTAGCAGACACGACCGAGTTCGTCCATGACCGCCGAACGCTATCAAGGACTGAACTACTTATGAGGGTCAAAGCTTTGGCAGGTTCCGCCGAATGCAGAAACTCCCCCACGCCAGCCCCAACAACCACACGCAGGCTACAGCAACTCAGCGGGTTAAATATGGCTCTCTTCTGTACCTTCCTTCCTGTTGTCACTCACTCCCCCTCCGACACTTCATCACAAAGCTTGCATTTGTGATAAGGGCTTATTTTGAGCGCGATGACGAATTTACGGGTACTCATCACCGTAGTGGGAGTTGCAGCCACAGCGTACTTTGCCCAGCATGTCAAGTCCCATGCAGTCTCAGCAGATGTCACCCCATCGGACACACCGTGGTTCGCGTATGGCGGATCTTATGTAGGCGCCTTTGTGGCTGTTTTCCCTTAGCTGTATCCTGAGCAGTTTTGGTGCGCCATCAGCTTCCCGGCGTGACTGAGGCGGTGGCAGACTATGGCATTACAGCGATATGATTATAATCTTCGGTCCACAACAGTGCATTCACTATGCACAGAAGCTGGCAGACAAGATCGATAACATCTTCGAAATGAAGACAAGGCGAATGGCACGCTGCTTCGCCGAGACCGTATGCAGGTGAGGGCGCTTATGTAAGCCACACAGGATGCGACGACCTGCTCCTTTCTCACAACCTCAATCATCTGGGATACTGCTCCGCGCTTGCCAACAATCCTGATGCGCTTTCTGAAATGTGCGACTGAGAGATGACGTGAGACTTTTGAGGCTAAATCACATGATGTACTGCAAGTGTACTCGATTTGCATCAAAGCCCGCGACTGAGCTCAAGATGAATGAATGTCAAGACGAGACCTGCCCTTATGAACACCTTTCTTCCTCAAAGTGTCCGACAATTTTAATATGCAGTGTTTGCCATCTTGCCCACATTTAGAAAGCCTATCGAGTCCGCTGGTCGATTGTTGGGCCAAAATGTGTGGTTGCAAAGTGAATGCGGCCCTCAGTGAGCTCCTACACCAGCTTCTGCCGCATGCGGTAATTTCTCTTTGTTCACTTCTCACTCACCATCACCCTCCTCCCCATCCTTTGAGCTAGAAATCGACCCTCTTCTTCGAACACAAAGACACTAGAAGAAGCATATTTGTATCGTCGCCATAAGGCCCGACTTTTGCTCGTTAGTGATCCATTTCAGCCTTTTCGTCCTCGTCTAAGCTGCTCTGTGACGCATCCGGCAACAATACAGAGCATGAAATCTGTGTCAGTCATTCGCCCCAGCCACCTCGACTCACAGCGATCAGAAAATTTCCATTCAGCGGACGATCCTCACTTCCGCACTTTGCTTCGTTGCTTCTTCTCATCCTCCACAACCACACACACATTGCAGGCTTGACCAGAGTTCCTCCTGATCAGCTTTGCATTTCGGTACATCTCAATTGATCTTCCTTATAACGGACAGCTCAGCATTACATCCTCAAGATGTCTCCCCACCGCGACTCAGGTGTTCACATGCTTCCCAGGGACGCCGAAGACGAATGGACACCTTCAAGCAGCAAGTACAAGCTCGCATCTCTGCGTCGCACCCAGCGCAAGAATGCCACTCCGTCTCGCCTCGCCAAATTGAAGGCTGCTCCATCCGACCCCGCCGCCTCGCTCATGACTCCTCCTCCCTCACATGCAGGTAAGCTCAATAAAGCTACCACAGCCGCCCCGCCCGCATCATCGACGAAGAAGAATTCCAAGCGCCGGAGGACTTCCAGGGAGACGTACAAGCCCGTCGACACTGCAGGAGAGACCGACGATGAGTACGTGCTCATCAAGAACAAGAGGCGCCGCAAGGCCAGTGACGTTGTCTTTCGGCCGTCGACGGCAGATGAGGAGAGTGATGACCACACTCTCACAGAGGTCAAGCAGAGGGCGAAAGCCCCTGCCTCTTCACGAAGACGTGCATTGGACGGTCGATCCTCCAAGAAGAGCGCCACCGCCGCCATCTCCCCCTCGTCGAAGAATCTCGCCTCCTCCTCCAAGGACGTCTCCTCCCCCTCACCATCATCATCATCATCATCATCATCATCATCATCATCAAAGAAGAGCGCCGCCTCTTCAAAGCGAGCAACCGATGCCGGTGCTTCGCAAGGTACTGCCTCCAAGCGCAGAAAGAAAAACATCGCACCTCAAGCCCCAATGGCTGGTGCTGGGCCCGTCACACCCACCCTCATCCCAAAGCCGACTGCCGCCAGTGTCGCCAACAGGGCGATCAAGAAGGAGAACAGCAGCCGTTCATCCAGATCGGCGGGAACCACATCAATCACGCCAAAGTCGCGCAAACGCTCCCTTTACACAGAGGCAGATGCCCGTCAGGATGCCGTGCAGGACGACGACGAGAACCTCGAGGACCCGGACCCAAGCAACTTGCAGGGCGATGTCCGGTACACCAGTGCCCGTCTCGAGCAGCTCAGGGAGCAGAAGGCGGCCGCCCAGGCACAAATGCAGGCGGAGATGGAGGACTGGCTGGATGGTGAGAAGGAGATCTTTGGCAAGCTCAGCATGAGGGCGCTCGACCCTCAGCTGCCGGTCACATGGAAGCTCGACTTCCCAACTCTTCCACACCACATGTTCGCACACGATGATGAGGAAACCCCCATCGGGTCTATCGACAAGGAGACTCCCACCAGCGACTTCCGAGGTAAGTGATTCAGGCCCCGACCCCCGTATCAACCGCTAACGATGAATAGCGAACAAGGCTTTCCGTGAGCTTACCATGTTGGGCGCTGCGGCTCGCGATAAGACCATTTTGGGTGAGCGACCGGAGAAGGCCATTGAGCGTGCCATCAAGAGGTACTGCAAGTGGGCGTACCCAGACGCCGGTCTTGATGCGGCGTCTTTCCTCGAGCACATGGTTCTCGTTCGCGATAACACTGACACGGTCCCGAACCCCACATGGGCGTCTCAGAAGCTCCACTATGTGTTGCGAAGCTTGGCTCAGCACCACCGCGAGCAGTACCGCCTCAAGCACAACCTCAAGACCACCAAGGTCAAGGTCGAGAAGTACCCAGCTGACATCGCCGCTCCCACCACTTCCGCGCCAATCCTCATCCAACGTCTCTTCGGTTGGACCGGCCTCGTCAAGAAGCCAGAGCCTTCCTCCTCCCAGGCCGCCAACGACGACAAGTCCAAGTACGAGTGGATGGAGGTTGATCCCGTGCTGCCCGACGACATGGGAACTGTCTACGGCATCCTGATCTCTCACCTGGTGTTCCAGGTCGTGACGTACGATGTCGCCGATCCCGATGCTCAGCCGCGCAGCATGATCGTCTGCAATCTCGGCGACGACACCCAGGACATCTGGAACGCCTTGGCGCTGGCCACCACGGTGTGCCACGTCCGTGATCAGAATGCGAAGACTGCGGTTATGCGCCACAGGAGCATCGAGTCGGATGATACCGACGAGTGAGGGCAGATCTGAAGGAGGGAGCGTGTTGTGAAAAAGTTGTTTGAGGTTCTTGTTTTTGCAATTTGTGGTTTTGTGATCTGCGGTTGCGGGTTTGTATTTTGTATTTGCGAGCGGCATGGCGATCTGGAGTCGAATTTCTGATAGATTAGGTGCTCTGAGAGCTCTCCACAGGGTGCCTGTACAAGGGCGGTTGCCATCGTCGCCGTCATTGCGATCGTGTCCACATCTGTTTGGTAGCTGGCTACAGTGAAGACAGTGGTTCAGGAGCATTGACGGCGACAACAACAACTGCCATTATACAGAAACCTCGTGGAAAGCTTCTCTTACAGAATCTGCGCACTATAATGGTCTAAGGAATAGACGATTGTGCCTGAATCCAGCATAGAGCAGATGATAGATATTTCATCAAAAGGTTGTTCATATTCAAAGTAGCTTTTCATAGTGACGGCATCACTTCGTGACTCTCATCTAGTAAGCACCCGGTCTCGCACTGTAGGCCGGCTGCGGCGCAGGCACGACCGCTCCATACCCAGTCAAGATCTCTGCCGTCTTGACGAGCTGGAGTCCACCGAGCTTGTTCCCACTCTCATCGAAACCCCACAAGCTGACCGCGACCGTATTATCGCCGTTATGATTCAACACACCCGGGGGGACCGGGAACGAAGTTTGCGGTCCGATATTGTTCACAAACTTGCCGTACTGGTATCCATTCACATACAGCTGCACGCGGAAATTTGCCGGAGCGCCGTTACTCGTCGTGGTGACGTTCTTGAAATCAAACGCCAGCGGAATATCGTACCCAGCGGGGAGATCCAACTTGAAGTTCGTGCTCCAGAACCCGACACCAGGCTTCGATATACCCGTAAAAGGCGACCCGGAGCTCCACTTGGACGTCGGCGGGTTGGGCAGATGGTATCCCTGTCTCTCAGCGTACAGACCGCCTTCATTCAGCGGCCCGCGCGTAGCATCGGCAAAGTCCTCACCGCCCAGGTTTCCGGTCAGTTTCCAGGTGATGTTCGTGGGGAAGACCCAGCTCAGGACGCCGCGCGGCGACTTGTTCGTGTCGGTGCCCACGGTGAAATCTTCTTCCAGGCCCATGTTGTCGACGAGCACGGTGAAGATGTATTTGGCGCCCTTGGTCAGCTTGGGGAGCGTGGCGACGTGCGTGTGGCTTGCGCTCACGGAGGTGCCTGGGAACGAGGAGATGAGCGTGTCGTTGAGGTAGATTGAGGATGCGAACGCGTAGCCGCCCTGGGTTATCAGCGTCAGGGTCGTTTCGTTGCCGGCGGCGGTGAAGTGTCCGCGGTAGAGTAGGTTGCCGGTGTGGTAGCCGTAGTCGCTGCTGTACAGACTGACAGTGTTGTTCAGAGGCCACTTGCGTGAGTTGTTGGTGTATGTGTGGTCTGCGGCCGTCCACTTTGAGTCGTCGTAGGAGGACTTGAGCTCGGGGAGCGAGTCGATGTACTTCCAGGACTGCTTGGAGAGGTCGGGTAAAGTGTATTTGGGCTTGTCGAAGTTGACGGTGCCGGTCACGACGCCGTCGTAGCCCTGCTTCGAAGAGACCTTTTTACCGTTGAAAGAAAGGGTGGAGCCCTTGACAGTACCGCCGAGAACTTCGAAGGTTGTGGTCCGGTTGATGTCACCGTTGAGTTGGATCTCAGATCCGCTGAGGGAGGCGTTGCGGAGCAGGTAGCCGCCGCTGACGATGAGTGGTGTGGTGCGAGCATCTTGGTATGGGACTTTGCCTGAGGTGGGCAGGTCAAGGACCCAATAGTCGAAAGCAGATTGGCGGCTGAGGAGGTAGACGTATAGTGATCCGTCAATAGTGAGGACCTGTCTCTTGGCAGAGGTGGCCCAGTTCACGACGAGTGCGCCGTTGGTTGTGGAGATCGTGGCGCCTGAGCCCTCGACAATCTTTGCAGCCTTCTTACCGGTGAAGGCGAATTCATGGGTCTCGCTGTCACCGCCGTAGAGGACCAGAACGGTCTTGTCGCTGTACTTCTGCCAAGTGAAGATCTCACCGGTCGAGTACAGGAGGTTGCTTCCGCCGACATCGTAGTCTGTGACATGGATCTTGGAGTCACGACCGTTGAGAGAGAGTGAGGTAGAGTTCAGCTGTGGAATGGTAATGTTCCCCTTGCTGGTCGGTACCGTCAGTTTGTAGTTGGTGTTGGAAAGGCTGTTGTATGCCGAGTGGCGCACAACGTAAAACTTTGTACTGTTGGCCGTGAGGCGTGTCGTGGTGATGTCGGGAGTGTTGACGTATCCACCGGCAACTGCAGTTGAACCTTCGGCGACAAGGTATGCGGGAGATGCATGCAAGAAGTTTGACTGGAGCTTGATCTCGCTGTACTTCTCACGAGCCACGGTTCGATCCTCCGCAATTGCTGCACCATAGTCGTACGAGGTGTATCCGCCTGGATGTCCAAGGTTACCCCAGTTCGTACCACCGTAGCCCATGTAAATATTGAAGATCCTGACGCTTGCGCCATAGTTGTTTTTGAAGAAGACTCGCTCGAAATCGGCACCAGTCAGCTGGGTGCACTTTGGAAATCCAGGACCACCCCACGGATCGAAAGCTCCACCTTGGAACTCCGAGATGGTGTAGGGCGTAGAGGGACTTTGCTTCTCGTGTGTGGTCCAGAAGCTCGTGGGCAAGGAGCCGCCCGGCCATGTAGCTGGGTTAGCGCAGTCGAAGCCGAGAGGGTAGCTGTCGTGACCGTAAATGTCGACCTCGCCGACGCCAGATCCAGGAGCGAAGTGGCCTAGAGCCGCAGCGTCGTTGCTCACAAAGGGGACGGTGATTCCAGCATTCGTCAGGGAATCCTGCGTAGCTTGGAAGTACTGGGCTTTGGGGAATGTGACGCTGCCGTCGCTGTATGTGTATTCATTCTCTGGCTGGACGAGAATGACGGGTCCTCCCTTCGTAATCTGAGCACTCGCGATGCTCTCGCCAATATTCTTGATATAGTTTTCGGTCAATGGAAGGTAGTCTGGCGTACGCTCGATAGCCTTGTCTCGCTGCAGCCATCCAGGGTAACCTCCACCAGACGATTCGGCGTTGATATATGGTCCAGGTCGAGCCACAAGATAAATGCCAGCTTTTGCAGCAGCTTCGTAGAAAGGTTCTTGTGCAAAGATGCCTTTCGCGCTGTAGTTGCCTGGCTTTCCTTCAAGCAATGCCCAGCTGTAGAAAGTCAGCTCCGTCGGCGTCGGTTTTGAGCAGAGCTCTTGCTTTGTGCAGTTACTGCTATTTGCAATGACTAACTGTGTGCATAGCGGGGAATAATGGGCAAGATTGTTGCAATGCAGCGGTATAGATATTGAATGTGGTAGCTACGTACTCGGTATAGTAGGAAACACCGCTGAAGCCAGCTGACTTCAGCTTTTGGAAAATGTCGAGCCAGAGCGAAGGCACAGGCAGACGGTAGGCGTGAAACTCTGCATTGTAAAGCAGAACCCTCTTTCCATTGACAAACAGAGAGTTGTCGTCCCACTGCACCAGGTTGGTGAGGTTGTCGGAGGTCTGCCTCTTCACAGTGTCGAGTTCGAAAGGTATGCCGAAAGCCCAGGCCAAGCAGCAGAAGGCCGAAAGTACCTGAGAGTACAACATGTCGACAGAACTCGGCACGCCACCCAAGGTAGTCCGAAGAATATCGGGGGCGAACACCGCAGGCATGGTAGAAGTCTATATACAAGCGTAAAGTGGAGGAGAACGGCCGGTCACCCCACTCGCGGTGAGAGTGGTGACAATGACGGCCTGCAAAGCTATGGATGCAAGAGACGTCAATAGCCCGCAGCTGGTGGCCAGGAACAGCAAAGCTTCAAGGACCGAGCTGACGCTGGCTGCAGATGGACGTTGGGATCCCGTCCTTCAACGGCTTCGGTGTCGGATGTAGCCAGGAAGCTAGCTGGGGACAGAATCGGATGTCACCAGGCTGGGTTGGAGACACCACAGAATTGACAGCAGAAACAAAAGCGACTGCAGCTGGACAGCGTCATGACGTGAAGTTGTTGCTCGTCGTTACCCCGGTTCGGCCAGGATGTTCCCCACAGGCCTCCACAAAGATCCTCGGTCGAGCTTGATTGGAGGATTGCGAGCGAGTCGGCCGCCCCCTCCTCTTCAGCCTAAATGGAGTGCATAGTGCATATAACTCCTCAAAGCCAAGCTGTTGCTCACGAACTCACTGATCCTGCCACGAGCTTCGAGAAGTGATCGACAGTCGCTTGTCATACCCATGAACCTGGAGCTCCAGCAGCTTGAAGCGGTTCCAGGGTAGCTCGCCATGGCATAGGCTTTGGAGACCGGCCCCACATGCAAGGAGACCAGCATCAATCGGGAGCACGGCGGATATGATGACTGATGAGGCAGGACAGAAGATCGTCAGGTTATACGCCACTGATGCACGATTCAATTGCAGCCACGAGAAACGTCCGCCCCCGCGTTCGCACCGTGAAGCGCTACGGCCGCTGCAAGGCACTTCTCGCCGACGTGTATTTCAGCCCCTTGCTTGATATGTTGCAATGGATGCCAATCTTAATGTATAGACATGTTTGCAACGACAAGCTAGGCCATATTTCATCAGGTACTTGCCTGACCACCGCTTAAGATGCAATGGCGGTTCTTGCCGCAGACTGAAGAGATAGCCTGAAGATACACTGGCCTTGTCTGACTAAACTTCCTGTCAAATTACTGTCATCGAAACGCATGGCTTGGATTTGAATCCACTCAAGATGATTTTCCATTTCATGCCTACATTGGACCGACTTGATTTCAGATTCGTCTAATTTGTCGAACACCATGAGAAGAACGACATCATGTATTAATGATGGATATCTCTGTATAAGTACAAAAAAAGTCAGGTCGCCATGTTGAATTGCCTGTATTCGTTTCCGCAAAAAACGCCAGATTCACGTTTCATCTCGGTCGTGTTTTTGTTCGTCTGACTTTAATCGCAAACACTGGCCACCGCGCTCAGCAGCCTGTGAACTCCTTCCATATGATTTCCAGTCTCTTGACTCCCATTGCTCGAGGAGCTGCTTTGCTCGCTGTCATCCATCGACAGACGTGCCTTTCCAGAACTCTTGCGTCTGCGTTGAGGCGCAGGCGCGCTCTGCCCGCCCACATCGTTCTTCCTCCAGATTGTGCGACGACGGCCCTGGAGACGTGCACTATGGCGCGGCGCATTCGCCTCGCGAAGTCGCTCGACTACAAGTCGCGCGCGACGCTCCGCAGCCGGCGAGGCCGGGGCCCACAACGCTGACATCTTCATCGGTGTGATCCATACTGGCGCTCTCTCCTCGCCATTCGAGTCAAAGTTGGCGAACAGGCCGCGGCCGTGGAGGCGCTCCGGGTCGTTTGGCTTCTCCGGGGTCGTGACCGCTGAACTGCACAGAGAAGCAAGACCGTCCGAGAGCTCGGGTGTAGCCGGACTGGCTGGACCGTCCTGACTTCTGGGCATATTCCACCATGCTCTACTGTCGACGGCTCGGCGGATGCACTCCGGACAGAGACGGTTCACGTGCTTACGAACCTTCATCATGATGTGAAAGCGGCCGTTGAGCTTGTTGTCGCACATCGTGAACTCCTCGCCGACGGTGTGGTAGCAGAGCGTGTAGTAGAGGGGCTTGCGGAGGCACATGTTGAGAGTGCTCGAGCTTGTTGCTGAGGGGTGTTCGTGGGTTATGCCACGACAAAGTAACAAAAGTTTGCAGAAGAGTCAACACTTGTGCACTGACAGGTTTGAAGCTTTGCAGGTGATCGGTGGAGTGAGGTTAGTTTGGCAGGTAGCAGGAAACAACAGGTCCAGCACGCTCATATTTATCACTACTTGGTGGTCGTCCAGTTTCAATTCGAGCTGACCGCAATGCGTGTCGGTCCAATTCAAGATTCCCCAAAGCAGGTAGAGAGGTGGTGCACTCAGACGTGGTCCGGACCGGTAGCCGTTGTGAGAATCCACCGGTCAAAAGTGCGATCCAAGGGAACTATCATACACTGACAACAACGCAAGCCATGCAGCGACTCGTACACGCCCCGGCCAGCACGGTGATAATAACATATGGGTCGCTCAGGAAGCAAGCTCGATTACGTAGCTGCGTTGGCCGCAAAGAACGGGAATAGAGAATTTCATCATAAATTCAGGGCTTATCGAGAGATTGAGCTCCAGCTCAGACATTTCTTACCTGAGCTCTATCGATGCCCGTGCCACAAACCTGCCTGGTACCACCGAGAAATCGGCCACAACTCTCTTGCCTCTGATGGCTTCATACGTATCAAAGCCACCACTAGGCTCCGCAGTCATAGGAAGCATATCCTTCGACACATCTTGCTGAGCTGGATCCGTCGTTGATTTCTGCTGCGGATCCTCTGAAAGCTGTGGGCACCGTTCCAACGTATCCAGTTTACCAATATCATCAATTATGGCCTTGCGTTTCCCATCGTGCCTTATGTGCTCTCTGGGCCTCATAGAGGTCGTCCTCGGCGCGCGAGATATTCCAGGTCCGCTCAACACCCTCGTGGACTTGATGGACCTCGTGAACTTACCGGGTGGATTAGAGTTTCTTCTGGGCACTCGCGCTCGAGTTGCCATGTCTTTGAGCTGTCGACGACGACGACGCAGTGCTGAAGCGGCATCATGCTCTGATGCATTGGCCAATGATGCTCCCAGGATGTGACCGTCGATACGTACGGTATGCGGCAGTGGCCCATGCCTCTGAAGATACTCTTGATGCAAGATAGCGAGACGCTCGTCGACTAATTCTCGAAGCGAACATGGCTGAAGGTCAACCCAAAGCCTTTCCGCCAAGGGCTCTGTCAAGTCTTTAACGTCATCTTCATCGAACTGTAAGCGAAGTACAGGTGCGGAAAGACGTTTGATGAGATTCATCCTGAACTCCAGTGCTCTGATGTGCGGCCTGGTATAGGCGACGAAGTGCCGCGGCTTTAACGGTGTGGTGATAAGCTCATGCTTTAAACCAAAAGCGTTAACTTTGTGGTAGCATGCTTTGAAGCCCCGCACGATGCTGTCCTTCTGTTGCGACGCTCTAGGTTCCGCTTGGGAGTACAGCCTCCACATTGTGCTCAACAGTTGAAAGAAGAGGTAGACCGTCTCAGTGAGCTCGCTCTTGGTTCCTTGATAGACCTCAGATAAGAAGTTATCGAGAGTGCGATGGACAAATCCAAAATGTGGTTTTCGGAGATGGTGGCGAAGCGCAGCATTCATTATTCGGATAGTCGGCTTGAACCCGCTCGCTTCCATTCGGAGAGTCATACGCTCGGCCTTCTTTCTCTCGCGGAAGTCGTAATAGCCAATGATCAATGACTCGTAAAGCTGTTCGTTAAGGGGCATGCGAAGCACCCTCCTGTTGTTCTTCGTCCAGAGGTGCTCGCTTGTGTTGCTGTTACGTAGCCATTCTGGCATATAAGGCTCGTAGGCACTCACGTTGCGCTCCCAGTAATGATCAGTGAGAACGCTCAGGTCATTACTGAGCAGATCAAATGTAGTCGGATTCAGAATCAGGTATCCTCTACCGTCCACAGCGTCCATTTGATTCGCTATGCTGGTAAACAGTTGGCTGTTCTTCATCTCTGAGGCTGTTCCAAGTATTGCCGCCATGCTCACCTCGTTCGGTGTTAACCCACACCCGAGCAAAGACGCCCAGATGGTCACATTAAGATGCGAGAGCCCGATTCTTGGTAGATTAACCAGTAGGATATTGAAAGTCTGGATGCTGGGCGGTGCCTTGGAAGCGGCGAGTATCTCACATACTCGTTGGAGTGTGTACCAGGAGTCTTCTGATTCTGCGAAGAGCTCGCATAGCGTATTGCTGAGAAGCCGATCTTGCCGAAGCGCAGTAGCGATGGAATCGTGTCTATGGTTCTCGTAGCTTGGAAAGCTCGATCCTCCTTCGTAATTTGGAAAGCTTGGAGGTTCGACGTAAAAGGCAGCTCTGCGACTCTCGACATGAGACTGTACTTGAAATACTAGTTGTTGCTGAAACCTGATTTCCGCCTCCACATTGTCCAGATTGAGATTTGATCTGTGGAGTGAATCTGACTCTGCTAGATCAAATTCGACAGAAAAGTTATCCTTGGCTTCCAAGCCCGCTTTGACAAGCGAGCAAATCATATGAGACATTACATGCGAAGTCCGCTTCTGCCAGTAGTGGCTAGCTTGATCGAGATATTGAGTCTTCCAAATCTGCTCTGGCGTTCGACCAACGGGCCATGCATCGATGGAGATCACGGACTCGGGTTGAACTGGGGTGTCAAAGTCGCTGGATCTAAAGTCCATGAAGTTATCGATAGTTTCTTGGAGCTTGAGTCGTCCATCGACAAGCTGCCGAATGCGACGATTCATGAGATTTCGGTGCGACTTCCACTCTTTTCCGGTCATGCCGTCCTTTCCCATGCCCTTGAGAGCCGCGTATTCCTCGCGCAGTTGTGCGATGCGCTCCATCTCCAGACTTATGTTCCTCTTAGCACTGGATGTGCTCTCTGGTTCAGCGTCGGTCTGCGCGGGCTGGCTTAATCGCAACTCTTTGATTCGAGCCGAGTCTGCATCGATGTCCGCCTTCAGTTCGTTCCACTCCTCTGCAGCGGTCGTGGCCTTGAGACGCGCAATACGCTGATCTCTAAGCTTCTCCAGGTGCTTCATGGTTTTGCCAGCATTGACGCTCAATGTCAAATTTTGAGACTGCAGCTGATTTACGTGCAGGCGATTCAGCTCGGTTGTATGTTGATGCATGTCGCGCCTCACTTGCTGTCTTTCGTAATGGTCAGCGGTGGCCGCAAGTTGGTGTGCTTTCTCCAGTTGCGATAGTTCTAGAGAATGCATGCGATTCAATCGCACCTCTCCAGTGACATCTCTGACTATCGATTTGTGGTTCAACGCTGACATGAGCTCCTGTTGAAGGAAGTCTGTGCCTTCAACGAGGCGGTCGAGGCGCTTTTGCAGTGACTCCATCACGGAATCCTTGGCCTGTGTCACATGCGATGACACGACCTCCTCTTGCGAATTGATGGCCGAGATGAGAGCGTCCCTATCGAGAACCCGAGTATCTAGCCGCGTTCCTTGAACAATTTTTCTAAAAAACTCCTCGGACGCATCGGACAAGATGGATTTTCGTCTTGATGCTGTTGATACCGATTCTTGCTGTAACGACGTCCGCGCATAGCGCGCTCTTGGATGCCGTGGATCATAAGACCGTCTGAACTCATCATGATCGGATTGTCTTGATAGGGGACGCCATTGAAGGATTCCCCGATCTTCCACATTGCTCTGAGCATCAGCAGTTTCCCGCAAGGCGTCTTCACCGTCGCGTCGCTTCGAATCCTTGACCCTGGCCGCCCCTACACCAGACATTCCCGACGGCCTCGCCGCAACGGAACGCGCTCTGGCAAACCGTTGGGGGGATCTCGAACCATGAATCTCGCTGGTATGAACTTCGACGTTCCGTGAAGCCTCCTCGATTTCCCTCTTTTTCAAGGCTCTGATACTCTTCAGCTTTGCTTCCAGATCCACTTCTTCCCCCTCTTCCAGATCGATGCCCAGCCTCTTCAACCTCTGCCTGTTCCTCCGATCTAATGCCTCATTCTCCTTCTTCACCGACTCCAGCGCCCGATCGAGCCTGGTTCGACTGCCAATCTTGCCAGCCGCATCCGTGAATAGTGCCGCAGCGATGATTGTGCCATAGAAGATGGTGATTGCGTCCCCAACGCCATGTCGCCGGCGACTGGGAGCGACGCCACCCGTTCGACGGGGTACGGTTGTTCGGGGCGGATTGCAGAGGGAACAGCGGCAGGAGTTGCTCAGGGTGCGGGCTCGGGACCACAGCGTTTGCATTCTACGGCCAGTGCGGTCGCGGGCGGTGGCCGTAGCATGCAAAAGTAGTAGCGCGAATGAGAGATATAGGCTGGGATCTGAAAGGAGTTTGTTGCATGTGGTCGGCGGCGGCATGAGCTTTCGGGATCGGTTGAATGACAAGACTCGGATAGATCCCAGAGCTCGGGCCAATCATAGACTTGATGCTAGCGAGCCTTCTTTCAACTTGCTATTGAGTATCCACCTTTCAAAGTGCAGTTCAAGCGGTCAAGATGCTTGCTCTGGTGCTCACCGCTGAACTCGTCGGGTACGATCCTTTACACGAAGCTCTGTCGTAATATCAATCTCATATGTCTGCAGGGTCACCGACCTCGCCCCGGTCGACACACCCGAATCTCCTTACTATTACACCTTCAAGGTTGTCTGCACCTCATGTCGCGAGGAACATGCGAATTGGGTTGGCGTGAGCCGTCATGTATGTACTGGAAAGCTTCCACTGCGTGCTCGGGATCAAGTCCAGGCCACGAGCCTTGCCTAATTCTAGCCATCTGAGCACATTTCCCCGCCAATTATAATCCACCGTATTTTCTCCTCGCTGCCGCTCTTCACTTCATTACTTCCTCACGCCGCCCTCACGGCCTTTTCTGATGTTCAGCTCAGGAGCAGAACGAAATCTCAGGCTCCCGTGGCGATGCCAATTTCGTTTGGAAATGTAAGAATTGCAAGCGCGAATCCACCGCCAACATTGTTGAGGCGCCCAAGGCGTACACGCAGTCAGATCCGCCAAAACCGCAGCAAATCATCAAGTTCGACTGCCGTGGATGCGAGTTTACAGACTTCAAGCCAGACGGGGATTGGAGCTGCAAAGGGCCAGATTCAGGAACCGAGTTCAAAGGGGACATTCTCAATGAGGAAGAGTACTTTGATTACGATGAGAAAGCTGGTGAGGAGGTGAGTATCAAGGAGCTGAAGTGGGAGATCAAGAGGGCGTGAGGCATGTGATAGGTTCCTAGAAAGCTGGAACAGAAATTTGCTCAAGCACTTCATCATGAACTTCCATTGTGTGTCACAGAGAATATCAGTCAATGCTTCGTGGCTATTTGGGTAGTCCTTGTGCACTCGATTTGATGGGGGCAAGTTGTGAGTGTGGTCGACAAAGCGCTAGCACATCGCAGAAGCAGGAAGTCTACGACGACCTACTGCCTGCTATATCACTGTGGCAATTGAGGTATTGATATTGATACTTATCCAGGTACTGAGCTGACTGCTTGACCGAGTACTTGACTGGATACTTGGCTGATTGCTTGGCTGAGGACTTGAACAAGTGCCTATTGGGATCTTTAGCTGGGTATCTAGGGGAGTGCCGGGCCGGGTAGCCGCGAAGCTACTCAGTCGCACGGTCAAGCATAAGAACTAGGGCACCGGCGACGACTTCTTTCCTCCTCTCGCCCTCAGTCCCGAATAAGCGTGTCGTCTCAACCATCCGGTCGGGTCTTGACTGCAGGCATCTTGGTATTTGAAATGCTCGATTTCGAGCCTCAATTTCTCACAGATCGCTTTTTTCGTGACTTTGCTTGACGTTTGTTGGAATTTTGCTTGCTTCAATGCAAACAGACGCCAAGTTTGCCCAATTGTGTCTGCATCTGGGCGCGAAAGTGGTTGTATACATCACTCTACCCTATCCCAGCATTCGTTTCATCGTATTGTGACCCATGTAGCTTCTCGTTCTCCTCTCTCCCATTCCGTGACCGCGTGACCGTCCATGAAATCCGGCAAGCATGCTTCGCCGAGGAAATGACACCTGTCCCGACACTTACGCAATACTGAGCACATCGGACCACCGAAGAGAATGAAGACGTCGTCTGAGGCCATCATCGAGGCGGTTCCGTATCCAAGGAAGCCCTTCGCAGTCAGGAACATCTTCGTACCGCTAGGGCCGACTGATTTGGTGAAGAATGACGGTACCTGAGAAGCCCTGGTCCGATATTCTGCGGCCAGAGACTCGGCTTCGCTCGGTGTGCTAGAGAACTTTCGTCTTTCATACCACTCAGCCAAAAGGGAACAAAGCCACCCGACATTTTCACGGTCTGTCTGTTGATAGAAATGAGTTACATCGTCATCTGCAATGGGATACTTCGTGATCCGAACAGCCCCTATCCAGCAGCGAGCGAAGCTTTGAACAAAGGCCAAATGAAGCAGGCCAAAATCTGGCAGCAGCCCCGCAGCAGCCATGGCTTCTTCATACTAATAGCCCACAAGTCCATTGTTCTTGACGACTTCAGAGCACCAGACAATGCTGTCAATGAGCAGCCCTTTCAATACCAGAGCATTTGTGTCCGTTTGGGGCCAGAGCTGCGCAGGCCTGCCTAAACACGTCGTTTTCGGGGACTGGGGGCCGGAGCTGGCGGACTTCGAGATTGAATTCATTCGCCGCATCGTGATGTAGCCAGACGTTCGCGGATGGTAATCGGTGCAGGCACCTTCCCATCTCGGCACCCAAGTGAGAGAGAGGTCACATTCTGTAGAGGAACAAGCCGTCGAGGGCAATGGTGCGCCGTGGCTGAGGAGTACCAAGTTGCCCGAGGTCCGTAATATTGCCAGAATCGTATCACGATAGACCTCACGGATCGGCTTCTCGTAATCGGGGACTTCTTCAACTTCACGATCCTGATCTCCCGTTGCCAGACCTAGCAGTGCGTAGACCTTATCTCGAGGATCAGAAGCAGCCATTCGCCAAGCAAAGTCCAGAAGCATGACCTCCAGAGTACCCAGCCGTGACTTTGTGTCTTTCTTGTCCTGCATGCCTCGCAGCTTGGACGAGCGCCAGTCTTGAATGATGATCATGTGAAGGAGCCCGGGCCGATGCGCCTCAAACAACTTATTATTGTGCAGGGTCCTGCTCACAGCGGCGAACATGGTCCAGTCTATCCGCGAACCTCCGAACATGATCACTGGATGACCTGGAGAAAGAACGATTTCTTGAACAACCCAGACTCTTTGGAACCAAGATAGTTGATACATGCGATCAAGAAACTGGAACTCCTTCTGATTGCTAGACACAGGCAGCAAGACGCCATTGATTTCCTTAATCGGTCCCAGTCTCTCGTGGAGATCTACAAATGATCGCTCTGACAGTGGGTCGTCCTAAATGTACTGCTGCAATGCATGATACAGTAGGCCCACGTACCCGAGGCAATGTTCGTTTGAGTCGTCGCCAGGTTCTCCCAGCCATACTATGGTCCTCACAGCTCCGCTATAGATCGACCGCATTATGTTGACTTGTTGTCCTCGCTCGCGGATGTCGCTCTGATTGATGCAAATCTGATCAATCCATACATAGTCTGTGGCCTCATCGAAACATGTCAGGCTTTGACCCGGTATACTGTAGTCAAGAACGATTCGGGTGCCATCATGCATTCTTTGCATTCTGACCAACGCCTGATGAAGGTTGTCAGACACTAGTGAGCGTTGTCCGTTAACAGAAATGGTGGATTTCGAATTCTGTGCTCCCCAGCAATAGCTCAAAACATAGTAAGGTGGAGCATTGTCCAGGCTGGTAGTAAACAGTTCAACCGAGATCGGACACGTTTTCACCGGGGGGCCGAGTCGTATGAGACGAATGTGTCGAGAGGAAGGCAGCTTTTCGTACTCAAAAGTGGTCTGAACACAGGTGCTGTTGGACGCGGCCATAATGTTGAATGACGAAGGCGATTCGATGTGGCCTTCAATGAAAGCAAAATTTGAGGCGTAGCATTGCAGACGACGGCTTCATGAGAAGCCGAGTTTGGAATCTTGCTCGAATTGATCACCAGCGACGAGAGCACAGTCTCGCTGCTTGACCGAGCGAACACGCTTATGTGCCGAATCCGGAGAACACCAACGATAGTTTAAAAGTCGTCCCCACCCGAGCGCAATCGGAGCAGTGATGGAGTCGACAGCTGCGTGATATGACGCCCTAAACTCGCGACATTTGCCTTGTGGGACATGACCGGTCACACGAGCTGCAGGATGTCGAACGCCGCAGTTCGGGCTGGCAAAATTCTTGATTGAGATACTCAATCACGTCACTACATAAGCCCTCGATACCCTCAAACGTACTTGGAAGAAAGTTCATAGAAGTGGCTTGAAATAGCCTTACTGCTACTCACCAGTGTACTCGTAGAAGTACCCACAGATGGACCATTGAGAGTAGTTGGGAAAGTACGTGCGTAACAACGCAGCCATGCATGTTCCCCCAACGGCCAGCGGGATCGCGGGATGACGAGCGATGTGCTCCAACGGAAAGAATCTTGCAGGGTAGTTGCGGGGTAACAGTTTTTCCAGCCTACCTTGTTCGGAGCTCATGAAGGCGTTTGTTGGAATGCTCGTATCAGCCAAGGTGTTCATTAAGATCGCTTCGAGGCAGTCATACCTCAAGTGATGTCACCTAGAGAAAACGGACAAAGTGGAGTCGCCGAAGGCTTCATCACTAAAGCGAGATTCAGCACCTCACTTTCGGGTTTCAGGATCTTCCTCAACCTTCACTGGGTGCAGCAGCATAGGCGGGAGGGCGAATAAACCATTCCCACTTTCCCAATCTTTGCCACCAATCCCATCGACCTCATTTCCAAGCCATCTTCGATACAGGCGCTGAGCCAAGTCAGTTTGATAGTACCATGTGCTGCCTTTCCAAATATGCTCTCTTCCAAGCCCAAATGTGCTCTCAGGACCGCCAGAACCCTCACCGCGTAGGTCCAGGTTTCCCGTCACGCCAGCTCCATGCAAGATCCCGTCCTGATCACCGTTATTAAAGACCCAGTCGGCTGCTTGCGCCGGCCAATCGCGATCCATGTAGATTGGGTGTGGCACGCTGACGCTTTTGAGGCCGTAGTGCAACGCGACGCTCTGGGGCCACACCTCGCTGCCCATGTGGTGACCAGGCGGAGTCGTGTTCTCAAGCTCCATGAGATGCAGAAGACGGGCTGAGAGTCGACTGAAGGTGATTATGGTTGCCCGACGCGGTATGCTGTGGCTGTGAGGCGGCACCTTTGAATCGTCGAGGCCGCTCTCTTCGTAATGCCACCAGGTGTTTTCGAACACGTATCTGCTGTTTGCGGGGTCGAACTGCGGAAGAAACGTGATCAAGTCGGCAGCTTCCCCGGTTCCCCATCTGAAAGCATCTTTTGCTGGATTCGAGACGGGAGGCAAAGCATCGGGGATCCTCGAAAGCCAGGATCTCTGTTCTGATGTTGCATTGAACTTCTGCAGCTGAGGTCCCCAGATGCTGGAATCTGTGCCATTCCGAATATATTGCAAATGCACGGCCTCAACGAACCTGTTCCAGCTGCCATGAACACGAGGAATGTAGAAGCGAAGATTACGTTCCCAGAGTCCCTTTCTCGGTTGCTTGGCAGTCCAGGCGTCCACCTTCGATACTAAGTCATGCGTATTGCCGGTGTACCTGACATCCATCTCCCAGTTCCAGTAGAAGTCGAACTCGGGGTGCAGTTTCTGGAAGAGCTGCATCGGAAGCCATTGACTGAGATGCACACCTCGCCTGAGGCCTTCAGGCAACTGCGGATAATCTTCCAACCAGCGCTGCTCACTCCACAGCGTGGTCATGTTGTGAAACTCTGCTGGAACGAGCTCCTCTATCACTTCTCGCTGTTGTTGCTCAGTGTCAAAGATGATGTCAGAGTCTTTGACCTGGAGAAGCAGAAACACCTGAAATTCGCCGCCGGTGTTGAGCGCAAGCTCTTGGATAATGGCGCGCATATTACGGCGAAGATCTGGGGTGTAAACGGCGTGCTGGTGCGAGCGGAAGACTATCGCTGTGCGCGAACCGAGCGGTGGTTTCATCGAGAAGTTGTGTTTGTTTAGCCATCTTGTCTTGGGTACGTTTAGCGTTGCTTTGCTTGTGAAATCAAAGCGTGCCTTATTGGCTTTAACACATCGATCCTGCAGCTCTGCCCAGTCGATGGTGTCCCAGTCAATATTTTCTGTGATATTTGTCGCGAGACCGTAAGGTCCAAAGCGCCGGAACCGATCGAACGAGACATCGCGGTCAAACCCGACGGTGTGCGCCGATCCCAGCGTTTCGCCAACAAAGTCATCAGGCAATCGCGAACTGGGATGGGCTTGGTCTGCTGTGTTTGTGCCATCCAGCAACGTACCTCGGGGACCCACGCATGCAACGATAGAACTTCGGGTTGACGATAAGTACGGCTGTGTTTGTTGTCGGTTTCTTCCACCGTCTTTCAATTTCTCAGTGCCCAGAACGTACCGGTCGTCAACACTGAAAGTTACATCAGCGTAAGGCTTCTCCTATTTTCGCTTCTGAAACGTCAACTTACCGGTCGAATTCTTGTGACAAATCGATAGAGGGATCCCATGTCTCTGCATTGTACCTTTCAAAAGGCGGATTCCAAAGGTCTTCGGGCTGAAGTCTGGGGTCGCTCTCTGTCCACACTTCTGACTCCGGAACTTCGGCTAAGGGGCCCCACGAAGACCTCAATTGGTCCCACTGCGAGTGGCCGAGCTGGCTCTTATGACCTGTGTAAAGAAGAAAGACAACACAGACAGACACGACGCCACCCAAGACGAATTTGCGTGGAAAACGCGATGCGGAAGAAGGGAGCATGGCTGTAAGGCTTCGTCCAATTTCATTAAACTTGGCTTTTGTGTGAGATATACTAGGACAGGCTCACGTGCCAATATCAGAGATTTCCTATCAGACCTCCAATCAAACGAAATCTTGCGTTTAGGGAACAGGAAGCATTAGACGTGAGCAGTTGGTGTTGTCCGCGAAATGTTTCAACAATGCTGTACATAGGCCAGCGCCAATTGGAGAAGCCTGATTAGGGTTCTTGCGCGGCCTCTGGGTGACTGTGGGCACGTCTAAGAGATTGGAGCCGCTCATGGGGAAGGCGCAAAGGAAGGCCCTCTCAGTTCTTTAGCAAGATTGTTTGTTAACCAGAAAGTCGACGCCGACGTCCGCGCACATAATCAGTCTGGCAATCCGTGACTACAAAGATGTGTCAATATAATTTCCGTATTGACTGGTATTGAGTACAATTTCATTTGTGCTGGTCGACTTGGATGTCCGAGCCAGAGGTTGTCTAGTCCTGACAGCAAATTTGCCGAGTTGATTGCAGGCTATTGGCAAGTCAGGTACGTTGTAGTACATATGCCTCAACATCAAAATCATCACAAAATGCTGCCATGCATCTCATCGCTGACATGCGGCGATCCGAGTGGCGACGGTATCACGTTCCACGGCGCAATGAAAGTCAAGACGCAGAAGCGAACACTGTATCACCTACAAGAATTGTGACATGTGTTCTATGAGCACAGTTCCGGTCCGTGCGCATGTGTAGCGCGTGAAGAAAAAAGTTTGGCTGGCGTACTTTATCATGCCGCACAGTGGACGTGCAGGTCAATGTTCAGAAAAAATGGTCATTCGCTGGTATCCACCTGACCCAGGGTACAGAACCTGAGCTGATGAGCACTGTCCAGTCCTGGTCATCAATCATTCCGACTACGATTCATCCTTTCAAGTCAGCCGAACAAGGTCGCATCCGAGACCCATCTGCGTAGGAACACCACCACAATTTAAGAAGCAAATCATGCACCTGGCGGAGGAGGTGGCGGGACATCGCCTGGTGGAGGAGGTGGAGGAGCGTCGCTTGGAGGTGGTGGGGGAGCGCCATTACCGGGTGGCGGAGGTGGTGGTGCACCACCAGCGTTGTACATGCCTGGAGGAGGCGGTGGAGCACCTGCCATACCACCGTAGCTAGCAGCACCAGGGTATCCGGCGTAGTTGTATTGTCCAGGCGGTGGAGGAGGAGCAGCTTGAGCCCAAGGCGCAGGTCCACCTGAACCGGCGCCAGGAGCACCGCCGTAACCAGAGCCGCCGTAAGGATCATTCTGCTGGTTGCCGCGGGCCCATGGAGCTGGACCGCCGGAAGGTCCACGGTTGTAATCCTCGCCACGGCCGCCTTGGTCGGCGCCACGGGTCTGCCATGGTGCAGGGCCGCCAGTTGGTCCACGCTCCCACGGCTTCGGAGCACCTCCACCGCCCTGGTAGTTGTCATTTCCGTTCTCGTAAGCGCCAGAGCCACCCTCGATACGCGCAGGGGCGCCGTTGCCGGCAGGTGCACCGCCAGACAACTCGTTCATCAAAGCTTCATACTCGCGGTCGTGAGCATCGCCAGCACCAATGCGAGCAGGTCCACGACCTGGCACTGGAGGACCATCGTTGCGCCAATTTGCGCCTCGCTGGCGGTCAGGGCAATCTCTGGCCATGTGTCCAGCGTTGCCACAGACGCGACAAATAATATTGGCAGTGTAGTTGCGAGCCTGTGGACAGTCGTATTTGCGATGACCGATCTCTCCACAGTTTTGGCAGGCCTGATTCTCGTCGTCGCGTAGAGTACCGTTGAGTGCGGCAAGCTCACGAAGCTGGTTACGCTTGAGCTCATTCTGGCCTTCGGGGATTGATGCTGCCTGTGCACCGGTTAGTAACTGAAGTGCTTTGTGCTGGAATGTACTCACAGTTTCAATGACATTGTGGATTAGCTTCTTGGCTTTGTTGACTTTGTCTTCGGTGTCTGCCATGATAAGACAGTGCAAATCTTCTTCCTGGTTGCTGGTGTGAGCGGCGTCAGATCGACCCTTTCCTTCCTTGACGGAGCCCTTGCCGCGAATGGCAATTTTGGCGCCAGACTCTGTTTCCATCTTCTTGAGTGTGTTACCACGCGGTCCAATTAGTAATCCAACTGTTAGTTGCGAAAAAGCTAGTGTTAGTTAAAGTTCTTTGAGTACGGAAAACGCTGAAAAGTTAGGTAGTTAGGTCCGAACAACATGGGTTAGTGGTCAGTGCCTGCTGCCAGGATATATACATTCGAGGAGTGGTGTTAGGGACAAAGGAAGAAGGAGACATTAAGCAGCAGGCAAAGAGACTGTGTACGGGGGAAGATAAGAAAGTTAGTTTGCGAGGGTTAGTATGCGTACTGAAGTTAATCTCAGGATAATCGTTGACAGGTACGTAGACCTTCTCCTGCGTCTTTGTAGGTCTCCGGTAATCCGCGGGGGGATGATAGTTGGGAATGGTCTTCATGGCCTTCTCGACCATCTTGTGACGCTCATCCTCGAGACGCTTGCGGTAGCGATATTCACGAGTGTTGATACGCTTTCCGAAGTTGTCGTACTGCGGAGGTGGCGATGGCGAGCGGTCACCCTCAGCCGGCACAACATCGTTGATCCTGAGCTTCTCACTAATCTCTTGGATACGCAAATGTAGCACGTAGGCTTCGAGCTGCTCAGCAGTCATGTTGTTGGCTTTGATGGACGTGGGCAAGCCCATGAGACCAGCAGCCTTGTTGTCACCGGCATCGCCCCAGCGGTTCCTCTTCTTGCGTCGACGTTCGCCATCCTGAAGCGGAGCTGGTAATCGTCAATGTCTGTATTAGTTTTGGGAGGACGCGGAACTCACCTCGTTCTGGACTGCGACCGCGCTTGGGGCCATCCGTAGATGGTGTTTTGAAGCCATCTTCGGACGCAGGAGTCGAGTCACCGCCGAAGCGACGCCTGTTCCCCAGAGGGATGTTGTTGGACCCAGTGATACCTTGGTTGCGCCACGCCATATTTGCAGGCCTGTATGATTTGCAGGAGGCAGTTGGGTATGGAGGTTGCTGGCTGAGGCAGCTAGACGAAAGTCGTAAATTATGGGCGGAGGACCGGGTTTCTCCGCGCCGAGGTATGTCAGCCACCATTAGCAATAAACCGACTGCAACTGTTCTCACGGTCTCTGGTCATGAATATGGCTCATTTTCTGGATGCAGAGTCAGAGGGGATGCCTGCTTAAAGTCTTGATTGTTTGTTCTCACATTACATAGCGAATCCGTCAACTCATCTGGTTAGAGCGATTTCCGAAGCTTCCGCCTCGGAATCGAGCGTTTTCTACGGTTTTATCACACACGTTACAGCGATGGCCCAATGTCAAGACCATGGCCTTCAGGCTGGATCACCAAAGTCATACTGTTTAACAATAATGGTGATCTACTGACAGCACTTTCGCTGCAGGCCTCGACTTGACGCAAAGCTTTGCACAAAAACGATTTGACAATATCATGGAACGAAGTCAGTGGTGCTCTTGAGGCTGATTGGAGATAACAGCACCATGCCTGTATGCAGCTGCTACGATGGAGTAATCAATCCAATCACGGGTCTTCGTAAAAGCTGCGACTGTGGTCCACAAGGGCAATGAACGCCCCTTCTCCGTTTACAAGCTCTTCTTCACTCCGGTAAAGCCAACCCAATGTGGATCAGTCACCATCAGATCCCAAAACTCTCTGTCCTCCTTCACGACGTTCAGACCCGTAATGTCAACCACCTTCACTCTCAACATCATTGAACCGGCTCCCATACTTGCCCGTCCTCGCACTCTTGCTCCACGGACTCGCACAGCGTATCGAAACCAACTTGCCCCCATCCTTCAAATACCCAGCAATATTTCCCCACAAAGCCTCCAAATCGCTATCCTTCGACGCATGGTCGAAGCCCCAAATCACCATGACGGTATCATAGCCTCCGACAGGCAATCCGGGCAGCTGGTCCGCGAACGGTTTGTAGATATCAGCTTCATGCCAGCCGATGGCATCCGGGCGGTCGGTGCCAGACTGCTGTTGGCGACCGGCTTCCAGCATTCCGATGCTCAGGTCGACGACGTCAACGTGCGAGGCGCCTTGTGCCAGGGCGCGTCGGGCGTGGGCGCCGCTTCCGCCGGCAATGTCGAGGATGCGTTGGCCGGTGACGGAGCCGAGCATGTGTGAGACGATTTCATTTTCGAGGCGCGAGTGGGGAATGTCGGCGAAGGTGAGGTTCTCGGCGTAGGACGTTGCGGTGGCGGAGTATGACTGGGCGATGGAGCTGTGATCTGCGTAGGAAGCGTCGGCCATCACGGATGAAGGACAAAGTGCCAGGTGCGATCGGCGAGGGAGGATGCAAGTGATAAGAGGCACTGATGAGAAAGGCAAACAGAATGGCTCGGATTGATAAACATGGCCGAAGAGAGGGGAAAGATGCAAGACTTTTGCCGGCCTGGCTTATAGAAAAATCCACAAAGCTAGCAGGGTTCAAAATGCAGGCATGCGTATAAGTGCGCCGAACTAAATAGTGGTCCTGACAGTTCTCTTCATGCTGCAGACCCCAGTCAAGACCGCCGTCAGAATTCTTGATTCGTGTCATGGCGTGATAACGTGAACAGTGAGCGCATAAGCACTATTTTACTCATCGTGCCGCACATGAGCCGAATGATAGACTAGTCATCGTGAACTGCCGAAAGTGGACATGCTTTGAGTTGAGTGGAGCAGTGAGCTTGATGGGGAATAGTTTGCTTGCTCGGGAGCGGAAGAGGAACAGTTCCGACGAAGGACTCAGCGACTGACCTCAAATATAAGCGGAGATACAAGATATTGTGGTCAGACCCGAAGTGTAAAGCAGGGCTAAATGCCACGAAGGCTCGACAGTGGTGTGTCATGAAGGTCATTCATCAAGACAGTGGTCAGCCCTAGATGCAAGTGACTTGAGTTTAGCGACTAGCGGCGCCTTAGGCGGGCCATTTAGCGAAAACAGCTCCAGAGAGCCATGGTCGTGATGAAGGAGATGTCTTCTTGCAGGAAAAATTCATCAGTCGTAGTCCTTGCCTTGCATGGTCAATTTTCATCGCGAACGCTGATCGGACGAGTTCGATGCGTGTTTAATCCTCGTCTCCTTCCGTCTGCGCCCGTAATAAGTCATAAACCAGCCTCTCATACCGCCGACTGAGTTTCACACAATGCTCAAGCAATGCCATGCTCAAGTCGACCGTCTTGTGATTATCCCACCAGCTTCCCTCGATTTTCACCCTCAACATCCTTTTCCATATTCTCGTAATCCTGCCATTCTTGTCAAAAGTCTCGTTCACCATCTCCTTTGTCAGGTACAGCAACCGACCAGCTTCTTCCAGCCACCCTTGTACATCCATTCGTTGCCGCTGATCACTTTCGAGTGCAAGGAGCATCGTGCTAAGCTGATGCACCGTCTCTTCTAGTCTCCAGAGGGCAATGTCGAAAAGGCGGAAGGTCGTTGGGTCTCGGTCGAACACAATTTGTAGCGTCTCAATTCGGGACAGTATGCGAGGAACTTCGGCACTGAAGGAGACGGTTTTCGGCTTGGGAGACGGAGGACTATTGGAGCAGAGGTTTGGGCTAGATAGCTTAGGTGTTGGGATCTTGAGGTTCGAGGGTTTCCGCGGAATGGCACTAGAGCTTGATTTCGAATTCAACTTGTAGGTTGTAGTTGTTGTTGATGTCTTTTTGAGCGGCATTGTTGATACGGGCGCGGTTTCTGACCATCGAGTGCTATCGCTATCGCTCATGGTGCTGTGACTTCACACATTGGCCATCGCAGATTCTCACGATGCCTCCTGTGCGAGCGAGGTCAGGAGCGCGTACGGCTTGCACGTTCCACCTCCGCACCTATAGCACATATACGGGGGATGCATACGCTCCGCACCATCTCGCAAGATTGGACGCTTGGCGGGATATCTGGCAGCACTGCACAGCCGTTCCGAGACATTTAGAGTGAGCTGGCGATGCATCTGCTTACGAGAGACGTAACCATGCAGCAGAATGTCTTAGTCTCAATCGAGGCCGCGCCCAACTAACCCGCCGAAATCCAGTCCAACTTCGTCCATCATCTTGCTTAGCTCGCGAGCTCGCGCCAGACCTTGCTGCCAAACGTCTCCGCCACGTTGGACGCCACTGAGCGCCCTCTCCAAGGCATCATTGAAGCTATCGAGGTGCTCCTTGGCCCAAACAATGCAGGCACTCATCATGGTAGGTGAGAAGCACTGCTGGTAGCAAGACACGGTGTTTTTGATCAGCGTGAAATAGACGACGCAAATGGCAGTGACATATCGAAGAATGTTGCCTTCGAACACGCAAGAGCGAATACGCTTCTGTATAACCTCTGTGCGTGCTGCGAGATATGCGGTCCGTGCCCGTGAAGCAAAGTCGAGCCGCGTCAGATATGAGACATTACGCTGGGTGTTCAGGGGCGACTTGTTCTCGTCTTTCAGATTGAAAGTCAGCTGCTCGGCCATTTTTGAAGCACGCTGATCAACCTTGGTCGTGATGAGGTCCTGAGCCACGCTGTTCCCCTTCAGAGACTTCGCAATGTTTCTCAGGCGCTCGATGCGATTCACGGCTTCGGCGAATTGTTGCAAGGCAACTTCAATGTCAAGTTGATCGATTTGAGCCTCGACCCATCGCAGATTCTCCTGTTTCCCTTCCACATCGATTAGTATCTCCGGGCGATCTTTGCTTTTGCTCATCGTTCGTAATAGTCCGGGATTTTTAGTCACCGCAGGATCCCTTGTCGCCAAGTATGTCATACCCTCCCGACTCTTGTTATTGCTGCTTTCGCTCGCTTCTGATCGCTCGGCTCTTCGCAGCTCCTCTACTGCGGACTTGAAGGCCTGTAGTAGCTCCGGCTTGGCAACTGATTTTTCGGTCCGGTAAGTGAAAGACTCATGCCCGAAGCGCACCGTGATAGAATTGGCGAGAATCCGTTCATCGGCTGGCCGTCGAGTATTGGTGTTCCCCGCTGCCAGATCCACGAGGTCAATATCCTGCAGTGCGAAGCAACGGTCAGCGACCAGTTTGGTTGGAGCTTTCTGCTGACCTCCGGGCGCATTTGGGTCTACACGTTTCCTCTTGCGCACTGCCACAAGTACGTGGTCGTTTAGCAGAACAATGTGCGCTGGCCTTCTTGGTTTCCACGTTGCCGGGTCTAGCTCAACCCATTGCCCAGACTCCATCAAGACATGGCGCCCCGGAATAGCAGCCACAAACTTCTGCGAGCCTTCGATCGTTTTCCACAAAACCTGGAGCTGCGTATTCCACATCGCTTCGAGATTGGCCACGGAGCTGCGATTCGCCCGCTTCTTCAAAGACTCCTCGAAGGCACCATCTCCATCAACCGTTATTGATTGCCCGAGCGTCGTCGCTTGATCTTCGAGTAATATCTTCAACGACTGAAGCTGCTCGTTCAACCTCTGCGCCTCCTTGCTGACCTTGATAAACTGGTCTCGGTTGCGAGAAGCGTTTTGTTGTAGTTCCAGGGTAGCTCTTCGTCGTATTTCTTTGAGAGTGCCCGTGAATAATTCGATATCCTGTTCTCCCGCGTCTGCCATGTAGGTCTTCACATCTGGAGATCGTTAGTCGAAAGTCTACAAGGTTCATAGGGCAACCCACATTGGTCCACGCCCAAGTTAGGATTCATCAGCTCCCTCGGATCGATCGCCTGAGGACCTCGTTTTCCCGGAGAAGGCGTTCGTCGTTGACCCATGTCCATTGGCAGCGCTGGCATAGCGGGCATAGCGGGCAAAGGCGACATATCTTTGCCAGCTGCATCATTAGGCCCGGCATATCGATGTGACATGCGTTTCTTGATTAGATTCGCCGTCTGATCCTGTGAAGCTCGAGGACGAGCTCGCACGGCAGGCACATTACCCGAAGCCCCGGAGCCAGAGGATGGAGGCGGTTTCTGAAGCTGTTGAGGTGCCGAGATCTTCGGCATCTGAGTATGATCCTTGGACCTGCGCACCCGCTTGCGCAGGGAGAACCCCTTTTTCTCCGAATCGGCCATGATCACAGCGAAGGAGAGAAATAGAAGTGGGTGTCCGGGTTGCAGAGCCTCGTGAAGGCCTGCTTGTCAGTGTCGTGAAGAGAATGGTAGCTGTTTCGGAAGTGTAGCGTCGCGGCGTGGATCGATGCCAAGGCCGGAGTTGATGCTCGAGCCATGCAGTGATCGCATTGCCTGTTTCTTGCGTCCATATGCTTTCTTTTTGCCGGCCGACTCAGTCACGACCATTTCTGTTCTGACAACGTCCCACATTCGCCGCCAACCCGATCCCATAATCCGCCCGGGCGTCGTGTACTTCTAGTCTTTTTCTTCGGCCTCTTTGACGACCATGGCATCCTCAATACGCCCATCAACGATCATCGCCGCAACCGTCGGCACAGCTGCAGCGGCCTTTGTTGGATATGCCATTTACTTCGATCACCGACGACGCACAGATCCAGAGTTCAGAAAGGCGTTGAAGAGGGAGGCGAAGCGTGAGGCGAGAATAGCAAAATCGCAGCAAGACGCCCAGGGCGAGCAGCAGCGCGCGCAGATTCGAAGAATGGTGGACGAGGCAAAGGAAGAGGGATTCCCTTCCAATCCCCAAGAGCAGGAGCCATACTTCATGGAGCACGTTTCGATGGGTGAAAGACTGCAGTCTGAAGGTGAGATCAACATGCCAAAACGTCCTTTATGAGGATACAGGACCACTGTCTTCGCATTCCGGCTTTTTGTATAGAGAACCGCGAAGCTGACCTGGAGAGCAGACTTACTCGAGTCTGCACTTTGCTTCTACAAGGCATTGAAAGTCTACACGCATCAAAGGGAGCTGATGAACATCTACGACAAGACCGTCCCCAAGCCGGTCCTCGACATCCTCGCAGAAATGATTGCAGTAGACGGTTCTATTGGCGTTGGCGGGTCTGGCTCCAACTCTGCCAGCGCCTCCATCCATGGCATTGATGATTAGGAAATTCTGCTGTCGGCTTCGGCGTACGGAGCAGAGACATGATCAACAAAGCATGGGCGCTGGAGGCGGTATTTCGCAGATGAGACCAGCCCCAGCTTTCGGCGACAATCTGTACATTACTCTCAACTCGGCATAGCGACCGCATTTAGCGGTATGGAATGGTGAGCCTTCTTGGCTATGCACATGACTCTCAATCACTTTCGATCTCAGAGCTCGACTGGCGGATCCGGGCAAAGATTGGCAATGCGACGATTTGCTTTCTAATTTGTTGTTTATAGAACGCTAAGACAGTTGAGGAGGCATCTGCCATTCTCATGAATGCTCGAACGCTTGTTATATCAATTGTCCCAATAATTCATCATCTGCAGAAATCCCCTTGTGATTGGCTTGCCACAATTTGTGACCCGATATCCACCAATCTTGGTATCTCGAAACAATGAAGAAGAGGCGTTACTTTCGCGCCTTGTATATCCGTTTTCACCTCAGACCTATGATCTGTTTCGATGATTCATACACAATGTAGGAGATGCTCATCGCCGGAACAACCTTCAACAAGTTCGGGGTCAAGCCTTTGTACAAACCCCGATATCCCTCTTGAGCCACTGTTTTGCGGAAGCAATCGCGCCAGCCGTCGTATGTTGGGGGATGTATTGCGGTTCCTTGGCTTTGCATTCGCGTTCGCAAGAGGTTCAAAGGATAAACTGCCGAGGCGCCAATAGAAGAGCTGACTGCACCTATTCCACCAGTGATCATCTGACCAGGGGCTGCTGACGCCTCGTCGCATCCATACTTTTTCATGTTGCGGGCGGTGAGTGCGCGTTTCATGTATTCGTACATGGACAGGTCTATCGCCGCATACGGGAACATCCCCACCAAACCCATTCCAAGACCTCGATAGAACGATATGAGGCCTTCGGTCGACATCTTGCGGAAGGTTGTTACGATGAGAGCGTTACCGCGCGCACCGCCCTCCACGGTCTCACATTGCACTCGACTATCAGTTGTTAGCGACAGGACTTTCGACGCGTCTTATGGTAGTGAACTCACAACTTCAAAGTGTCAAGCGGGTAGACCGCGAACCTGTCAACGATCAGTCATATTCTCCAGAGCAACGATTGAGCCACGCACTGTGAGATCATGCCACCAGCGCCCGCTGCAAAAAACTGGGCAACTGAGCTGAGATTCTTGGGATCGTTGTGACCCTCAAGTCTCGCAAAAACACGTTTTGCGCCTTCGTAGGAGCCGAACTTGATGGCAGACTCAGGCGCGACCTTGACCACGTTCAGGCCGTTTCCTGTATCAATTAGAATAGGCATCATGATTCGCCCGGGGACTTCAGCATACCTGCCCACAGACTCCTTATCCCGCCCATTTTCCACAGCTCATGGGTTGCGTCCTTAAGTGGCTGTATCGCTGCCCTCAGAGCCGCAATGGCGTTGCCCGACTTGACATTGCGAATCGTCTCTTCCTTGACACTCGTCTGGGCAATCAAGTATACCTTCAATCGGTCGAGCGGAGCGGTCGCTGTTCTCGAGATGATGCCTGCTACACCGCCCGCAATGAAGTAGCCTGGATGAGGGAGGAGTGATGTCAGCCAATGTTCGGTGATGAGGTCTTCTTTTTCGTCGCTTTCCAAGCTGTCACCAGCGAGCTTCTCTTTCATTGGAACTTTCACAGCAGCGCACTGCTCTCCTCCCTCACCCGGATCCCAAGGAAAAGTGCCGCGTTCTGAGACGTCTGTTGACTTGTATGTCTGTGCGTGAATGCCGAACCGAGGTCGAGGCTCGAGAAGAAGACAGTCTGGATACTGCAGAGAAGATTCGCGAAGTTCGATGATCAAGAGAAATGTGTCTATGGAGAAGGGAGGGGCTTGCGGTCTACCTAAGCCTTGGATGTTTTCGTCGATGACAGAGGCATCACCCTCTGGGCCGAGGGCAACGGATGAAGAGTAGTATGAAAGGACCGAACGGAGGTTGGGCGTCAAGGTGGGAATGAAGAGCAGAAAGTCCCTGCACTGGGTGAGCACTCGCATATAGGCTGCAGGCGAACGCAATCCAACGTACCTCCATTCGTCAAAAGTTATTATACCGTCGTGGTTGATGTCGACCTGGTTGAAGAAGTCCGCGAGTTTCGAGTCAGAGATGGTAATATTGGCTCGGTCGAACGCCAAACGCAGTTCTTGCTTGTCAAGCGCGCCGTTGTGGTCTCTGTCAATGCTCTTGAACATCTGCCATAGCTCCTCCTCTGTGCGTTCGACAAAAGTGCGAAATTCTAGCAGCGGGAATCAGTGCTCCGCGTTCCATTGGTCTTCCAACGTCTTTTGTACCTGAGTATTGGATACGACCGTCACCGCTAGTGTCAACCGTCTTCATAATCGCGCGCAGCATCTCATCTGCACTCTGCAATGCTGTCGGCATGTCAGCACGAGGCCTCTGTCATCACGCGGATCGCTGTGGTCCCGCGATCAGACTCACGATGATCGATTCTCCGCAACCCATTGCGCAGGCCCTGCAAGTCCAGCTCGTCGGCGATGCCCTTGTTTCCATGGAGCGAAATCCATAGCTTCTCGACGCGCGCGTCTCGCTGGTTCTGCGACTCGCCGTCCATCGCAGAGGGATGAGCGGCGGGCTATCTGCTTTTGTTCATGTTGTGCACAACGGGCAACGACGGCGGGCTGGCGGCGAACGAGCCAGGTTGGACGTTGGGAAGACGAATGAGGACGATGCAGTGGCTTCGAAGATAGCCTTGTAACCTGTATAGATGAGCATGCACTCAAGACACTCGCAGCTGGAGGTCGTGGGAATACAAAGGTGTTGTGATTGGTGAAGTTGCCCGCCAAGCGCTGTGACGTTCGCACGGCCCAAGCTCTCCTTTGCGGCGCGCGCAATTTGCTGGAGATACATTCTCTTACCTAGACCTCCTTTATTATGACCAATCTCTCATTGATCACCGTGAGAGTATATACGACCTTCAAAATCAAAAGAAGGTTTACCTAGGTGTTTGAAGAACACGCTGCATTTTGTGCTCTTTTTCATGATTTTACGAGCTGGCCGAACTGCCCGAAGATGGACTTGCTTTCATGTACAACAAATCAAGCTCAGCACAAGGTCGCTGTAGAGCTCATTCTTCGCATGAATGATTTGTGTAAATGCCGATCGAACTTGCGCATAATCTTGAGATTATGCTGCCTCCGAAGCGCTGATCGGGCGTGGACAATTAAACAAAACGAATCGTTCAGTCGTCGTGTGCTTCTAAACCCGTTTAGCTCACAGATAACAATCATGCCTACGTAGTTATCGAGGCACGCTCACCGCAAACGCTTGAACCACCGAGACATGCTCGTTGCAGTTTCCTTTGCGCCAGAATGTCAGTGTTCTGCGTTTAACATAATAAACAGTATCGTTCTGGAGTGGGTGGGCAATGAAGGACTAAGACATTTTGCGACACCGATTTCAGCACAGAGGTCCTGGTTTGTACCAGTCTTGCTGTCCGACAGGCTGTTGCGCTTTGTGTCTGGACAGTATGCGCTCTAGACAGCTTTCGCCTCGAGCAAAAGAGAGGTAATAACAGCAGAGCATTATTACCAGGAAAGGTACTGGGACACAGCAGTCAAAACGTTTTCTTTTTATCTTGGAAGCAAATATTAAAACTGAAAATGTGATGATTCAAAGAAGCGAATGGACAGGACGACACGAAGGGCTGTCCGTGCTGTTGAGTACACGAAGATGTCCCCGCGGCCTACATTCTATTCTGGGCGCCCTGAGAGATCATGCTCAAACCTAAGACTTCAAACCGTGGACATTGACGCCCTGGACTTGACGAGCACGGTTGGTGCGACTGCGTTGACCATCATCTAGCTTTCAGTGGTATCGTAGCCATTCCCCGCCAACAAATGAGCCCGCACGAAGCCCACACCATTGCGCCTGTGAGTTCCGAGAGCTTCTTGTTCTTGGTCTTGTGTGACCCTTTATGTGACGAATGTAGGCAGGTAGCAGTCAGCCTACTGAGCAGCTACTAAGGTTGAATTTGCCGCTTGTGCAAACGACTCGACTATTAGATTCTCTGCAAAGACTTCTGTCAGCCAACTTGGGCCTTTGACGAATTGACGAATGAAAATAAAACTTGCATTGGTCAAAGATAACGAGTCCGCCGCCGTGTGTCCACGAACAAGCACACGAGGCACAACATGATATGGGCGAAGCCAACTACCTACCTACGTATGGACCACACGGCTGAGACGACGAGTCAGCCTCGCAGCGTGCTTAGTGGTCAATTGACACATCCATGGACGATTGGAGCGGAATGTAACCCGACGGTGGATAAGAGCGGGTGATGGAGAATGACTCACCTTTCTGCTCGTTGATTGGTCGGAATCTGGACCCTCACCACGCTCAGCACGACAGCGCTGTGGCCTACTTATTCCAAGACTCGGCCTGCTCTCTCATCATGATTCATTCCTCTCCATACCCCTCTATTCTTCCCATTGCCGCCATCTGAGCGACAAGGACAGCCTCAACTACTTCTTTCCCGGCAGCGCCTTGCCCTCGGCCTCTTGAGGGCCACGTAGCCTGCCAGAATGGTGGCAGCAACAACAACGACGGTATCGGCAAAGAGCCTCAGCGTCCTTTTCGAGCTCACATAGCCAAAACTTTTTTGGCAGTGGACTCGATTACTATCCGGCCTTCAGCAATCCCGTCGACGTATACTCAATTGGTCCCTCCTATTCACCAGTCGTCACTGCACCCATCACTGCCAGTTTCGACCAAACCCTCTCCCAGTGGCCTGTTGATTCTCAGCATGGTCTCGACGACGATCTCTCCCAAGCTTTGGACGACTTCGTGGTATCTACACTTGCGGAAGAGTTCAGCATGGCTCCGGTCGCAGCTGTGACCAGTACCGGCCTCCCCTCCAGCGGAGATGCGGCGCGCGCCATGTCTTCGAGCATGCTCGATGACATGTTCGCAAACCAGCCTATCTTGCCATCTGGCGAGAATGAGGCTCCTCTCACTGAGGGCATGTATCCGCCGCTTACTTCCCAGCCAATCACGTACACCCCTCGCTCAGACCACTCCATGGTTTCGTCCGAACACTATCCTGAAGTCAATCTGTTCCCCACCAACGATCATTCACTTTCACCAGAAAGCCGAAACACGTCCACCATTTCTTCCCATCCACGTGTGGCTCCTACTCTAGCTCCTGCTCCAACACGCTCTTCTCCAAAGTCGATCTCTGGCAGCCCTGGTAGCAACACGGACAGTGCTGTCGCTGACCAGGACTCTCGCAAACGAAAGCGTGAGCGCAATACCGAGGCCGCTCGCAGATACAGGCAGCGCCGGGTGGACCAAGTAGAGGAGCTACAGACTGCATTGTCAGCCATGACAGATGAGCGTGATGCGCTCAAAGCAGAGCTGTCTGCAGCAAGGGCAGAGGCAGCATTGTTGAAGGACATGATGCGGAGTAGCATGGGCAGCACTGCAGGCGCTAAGGACGAAAAGGCATCAACTACTGATAACAAATGATCTAGATGGGCTGGACTTTCGCTGATATGAATTGAATTTCTTGACTGTTTTAAATGAATCAATCAATTTGTTAGCCTGAATCTGTTCTAAAGCGATCGCTATGAGTTGCATGAGCGTAGAAAGCTTCATGTATCAGACGATGTTGGCTCTTCATCCAGTTTGTTTGGGTAATCATGCACGCATAGCGCGCTCTTATCGGCAAAATTTGTTTCTTCATGGAATTTGAAGCTACTTTGTTGATGCCATGGGACCGTGAAAGCATGGACTTACAGCTGGAGTCCCGCTCCTTTCCACCTCGTCCGTCTCCACTCAGGTCTACTTTCGATCATTCCTCGAATCCGGAACGGTGAAGGATCCAACGCCGCAAAACAGAGATAGAAAGGCGAGGCGAAACGAATCTGGGACGACACGAAAGCGCTGAACACGCTCGCGAGCGCTGGAAATTTATACTACTCCACCGAGAGAAAGCACGATGCATCATATCGTATCATGAGGAGCACAAAACACAGCGCTGTGGAGCCAAAGACGTGCCCGTCCACGGACACGAGTTTCGGTGAGACCGGTGAAGATCAGATTTACTCTCGTTGCCTCGCACGGCTTTCGGCGAAGGGCTCGCGAGTAGCGGATAAGATGTCCTCATCGTGACTCACGATCGCTCATTATGGCTGTTGCTTACACGGGGAGCCGGGGTTGGTAAGGCATGTCTCCAAAGGGGGAGGAATGGCATTTAGAGGAGACTATTGTGTGATGCAGATCAAGCTGTGCTACTGGACATCGACGTGCAGATACGATCTGGCTTGGTCGGGAGGTGGTCGTGCATACGAAAATGCTGGGTTGTGATGTGGTCACCCAAATATTCAGAAAGGGGCAGATCGCCCAGACCTATGAATGAAATCTTGGGACCGGGACCGATGATCTGTCTACACATGTCATGGACCATCGATCAAGGATCGCTCGATAGTTTTGCTCTACGACACCGATTGATATCGTGCTGTGTGTATATCTAGATTCACGATTGGATTGTAACCAGTGCAGGCGGTCCGTTCTGGCTCCGAAGGTTCTGACCACAGTTCTAGGCCACGCACTCAGTCATCTGCTCACAAGGGCAAATCGTTCAGCGCACTTGATACTCCCGGCGCGGTGCATGCATGGAGAGGCTACGTGTCGAGACGACCGCATGGGCGCTCACTCGGGAGCTACATCTCCGTTCGGAAAGGAAACAATCCAAACAGGCATCCACAGACACGAAAGCGCGGCTGTTCGATCAGACGGCGACTACATTGAAGACGATGTCTCGAATTTGGAACTCACATCACGGCCACGTGCCCGAGATCTGGATCCGACCGCCAGAGCCGATGATGAGTTCCGAACCTGTTGTCAGAGCATTGTGAATCAATTCGACGAGGTCTTGAACCCACTGAAAGGGCTCTAAAAATCTTGAGTCCCCCAATATATCGCCGAAGCGATCCCATCTTTGCTTGTCAGCCCAACAGATGACGTCCAAGTTCCCTTACGCCTCGACGCGGTCCATGGCTCTCTGCAACAGAGCCGTATCCTCAGCCGAGTCTTCGCAGGCCCGCTCAACAATATCGCGCCGATAGAGGTTTGTCTTGAGGTACCTGGGGACCGCCAGCTGCGCCTCGTCCATCTTCACGAGCAGGAAATGCAAGTCCAGCTTGTCGCTCTCCTTTTTGGCCCGCCCGTCAATCAGCATCGCCTTCATGAACAACAAATCCGGCATCGACGCGCACGGCAGCCCGTCGACCTGAACGGTGACGAGCTCCGCCGGCACGTACGTGCCCCCGCCGATCGGCAGGATATCGACCCCAATCGGTTCGGCAACGTCGGACGGCCGGACCGCCCACTTGTCCGGTAGTTCGCCCTTTCCCTTGGTGAAGAAGAATCCCGAGTCTGCGATCTTGGCGAGGGTTTTGACCTGTTTCTCGATTGCGAGGAATTCGCCTTCGGCCTTTCTTAGAGCAATGTCGACGTCGCCGGGCTCTCTGGGACCTCCGTGTAGGAAGATGGCGGAGCCGCCTACGATGACGGCGGAAGCGAATGTTTCCGCGCTGATGACTTCCCGTATGTGTTCCAAGAAAAAGTGGTAGACTTTGCCAATGTCATCTTTGCTGACCATCTTTACGAATAGACTTTGGGCAGAGACAAATCGGTGCGCTCAGGATATGGCTACCGTATTTAGAAGATAGACTCGTCGCGTCGATGACTATTTAGCAAATCAGAAATTGAGTTCAGCTAGTGTGAACATTTGCCGATTGCCTGGAGCGCGTGCGTGGACAGCTTGAGCAAATCTACAGGGATGGGAGCTGTAGTTCGCGAACCACGAGAACGAAGGGCTAATATATACGGCGCTCTAACGCGGGGCGACTGGAACGAAGACACCTACCCCCGCCTCGAGCTCAATGTACTCATACTCGATACTCGACTGGAGATTCCTGAGTGGGCATCACTGCCTGAAACCACTCTACTTGCGCAGCACTACCCACACGCCCCTTCTCGAACGCAACATTCCGCACATGACACATGCTTGTCTCAGCAACACTCGAAACGAAGCAAACTCGCTAGCATGTACAAGTCTTTCAAAGCAGAAGCGGCGGAACGCTTCCGTCGAGGGGAGCGTACTTAGCCCAGCTGACAATTCTCGCCTACTATTGGCAGCGGAAAAACAAAAGCGACTCCACATTCCCGCGTGTTGTGTGCACTGCGGTTAGTGCGCCCGGAACCGCGGTCGGATGCGCCAACTCACTTTATATATCCTTATCGGTCTCGTCCTCATACTTTCCGGCGAGGATGGACGGCAAGTTTCACAGGTCTTGTGGCGAATGCGCTTTGCGACGGGCTATAAAGGCTCCATACGGGCTTTGTCTTGTCGAAGCAATAGTATTGCCACACAATACCTGAGGAGCAACGTTGACGTCTTGAGCGCTGGTCAACGGATCAGCAAGGAGAGACGGTCTTACGCATCGACCAGTGCGGCATCAACGGAGACATTGTATACCGCCAACATGGGTCGCGACAAGCCTGCTGCGTCTGAGCAGACGGACAAGTTGTCGCCGGCGGATTTCCGTGTCTACAATAGATGCGCTGAGCATATGGAATACTTCGTATGCGGTTTCCCGTCGCGAGCGCCGTTTCTACCACACGCTGACCTTCGTTCTAGCACAACAACTTCCGCCAATCATGGAAACTCCTCTACAATGCCGCCTCGTCCGGATCAAAACCGCAAGGAATGTCAATACGGCAGTTCATCGCCACGGGCGAACAGTTTCTGCACCACCTCGATGTGCACCATTCGATCGAGGAACAGTACATCTTCCCCGTGTGGGCGCAGCGAATGCCGGCCTTCAGAAAAGAGCTGGAACTTTTGACGCAACACAAGCTCATCCACAAAGGTATGGATGCCATGGGCGAGTACTTGGAGAAGGTAAAGAGTGGGGAGGAGGAGATGAGGTGGGACGAGCTGAAGAAGACCATGGATGGGTTTGGAGATGTTCTCTGGCAGCATCTGGACGACGAGGTCAAGGAGATTGGGGCGGAGAACATGAGGAAGTACTGGACAAAGGAGGAGATGTTGAAGATGCCGATGTAGAAGGCGACAGTCGAAGTGAAGAGACTGTAAATCAGGAGGGCGTACTCATAACATTCCGGACGTACTCGAGCTGCACGATTTATTCTCCGCAGATCTCTTCGGTCGACTCGTCAAGCTGGTCTTTGGTTTTGGCGATTGCCTCCGTTCGGTGGACACGTGTCGTGATATAATATATAGGTAGTCCGTCCGCATCTAGCTTCGTCGCTCGGGCGGTCTGGGACGTATTTAAGAGAACTTTGGTTCGCTGTTGAGTGCGACCGATTTTACCAACGGTCGTGGAAGTTCGCGATCCAAGTACCAGAAAAGCATTTCGACGTAGTCTCAACTTGGTTATGATGCAGAAAGCATCGGCGAGTCCCGATGATGGGACAGTCTGAGATGCTAAGGAAAACGATGTGGAGGAAATGACAAAGCCTCGGAAGAAGTTTGTCCGTGGGCGTGTGAGAGGTGGATCCGGCTCACAGCCACAATGATGAGCAGGTGAATACGCAAAGCTGCAGCGACAGTCCAGCTGAAAGAAAAGTCTGCGGGCTCCTTACTGGATCCACTTGACGGAGCAGAGGAAACGAAGGGCTCGATGCTCGTATACCGGCATCTCGAAAGCGTGAAAGGGGGTTCAGCTGCAGTCAGGATCTATCATAGTCATATCTAGTACAGTATTACTTATCGGCGAGAGCAGCTTCCGGTGTCGTCGTGAGTTGTCGGGCCGGCAGGCGCGGGGCAGCAGAGAGCAGAATCGGCGACACAAGAGTAGGTAGTAGTAAGCTAGTTAGGTAGCGATATCATCGGCGCATCTAACTTTACCGCTGCACACGATCCTCCCCACAGCAATTCAAACCCCTCTACTGCTCTGCATTTCTCCGTCGACATCTTGTCCACCGCCACGCAAGACCACCATCTGTGAGCTAAGCCTTCGCCATCTGCGATCACTCTGTCGCTCGGCCTGACGTGCCGCCATCTCACGACGCGGCCCACCCCCTCGAATGCAACCTCCCTCCATATCGCCGCTTCGCTGCCGCGTCCAGTTTCCTACACCTCCATCACCAAACCTCGACTCGGCCTGACTGCTGTTTCTTCCCCTTGCCCGACTCTGACGTAGCAGGGGAACACTCACGACAACGAATACCGCTCGGCTGGGTCCGGACTCTCCTTTCGTTCGATTTTGCGCTCGCCAATCTGAGGCTCCAGCCTCAGCGTGCCTTATAGGCTGAAAAAATCGCTGTGCGCGCTTTACATCCCACGCCACCGGCAAGATGGCGGACAAAGATGTCATCCAGTCCATCTACCAAAAGATCGAGAAGGAAAATACCATAATAAACTCGGGCATGGCAATGAGAGCCATGTCTAACCCTCAGGTCCAAGCTGTGCTGGACTCACAGATCAAAGAGGCCCAGAGGAACGTTCAATTTTTGAAAGGCAGGCTGAATGAGGTCCAGACCTCACAAGACATGCAGAGGATGTCGCTAGGCGACGCACAGGGAAGAGGCGGTGACCAGGCAGGATATGGTCCGTCGCAAGGCGACTACTCCAACCAGCTAGGCGGAGGCTCTGGCATAATGCCGCCACGCGCGCCTTTCGGCCCAGGAGGTCCTGGCCAGGGCGTTCCAAAGGCGCGGCCCAATTACAGCAAGCTGGATCTGATCAAAGCCGACACCACACATCTCGGTCCTCGCTATAACATGATGCTAGCGCAGCTTGCCTTCAAGTTGCAGGTCGAAAGGCAATATCAGCAAGGTATTGAGAAAGTCGTTAGGCTGTATGACATCGATGGTGATAAAAGAAGTCGACAAGAGGCCGAAGGCAGACGGATTGAATGCAACCAGAAGATCCAGCTCTTGCAGAATGCTCTGAGAAGATACGAGGATCTCAACGTTGGCGCACCAGCGGCCGATGACAATGACGACGACAGCATCAACCAGCCCGGGGGACGAAAACCGTTATCCGGTCTTTTGACCATCAAGATCCACGCCATTCGAGACGTCGGGCACCAAATTGCGAGCAGCTCATATCTCAGTCGAAGACCAGGCACCTTTGTTCAGATCAAGGTTGAGGATGTTGTGCGGGCCGCCACAAAAGAAACTAAGAATGAGAGATGGGTGGAAGAGAACCACGTCTTCGATGTCGACAAGGCCAACGAGATAGAGCTGACTGTGTATGACACAAACACTTCACTCGGCACCGGGTCCAAGAAGCTTCCTGTTCCTGTGGGGCTCATGTGGATTAGATTGACAGACATCGTCGAGGAGATGCGCCGGAAAAAGATCGAGCAGGAGTTGGCTGGCAGTCAATGGATGACTGCTGATCAGATGGGAAATCCCACCAACGGTGGCAGTTCCGATCCTCAAAGCCCTCAATTCGGCGGCGGCAGAGGTGGCGCTCCAGGTGGCCCTGGCGGACACCGTGCTTCGATGGGTGGAGTTCCCGGAGCTGCCGTCGCAGGCCGAACCGGATCTGACCCCAATGTCATCGAGGCGTGGTTCTCGCTTGAGCCTGTGGGCAGTATATTCTTGAGTCTCAGCTTCGTCAAACAGAACCGAGGTAAGACCAATTTCGACGTTGGACTTGGCCGCAAAGGAGCCGTTCGCCAGAGAAAGGAAGATGTCCAGGAGCGTTACGGACACAGATTCGTCCAGCAGCAATTCTTCAACATCATGCGATGCGCCTACTGCGGGGAGTTCCTCAAGTACAGTGCGGGAATGCAATGCGAGGATTGCAAGTATACTTGTCACACCAACTGTTACTCTCATGTCGTGACGAAGTGCATTAGTAAATCTAATGCGGATACCGATCCCGACGAAATCAAGCTCAACCACCGCATTCCTCACAGGTTCAATGCTTTCAGCAACTTTAGCGCAAATTGGTGCTGTCACTGCGGTTACGTCCTTCCGGTCGGCAAGAGGAATGCAAGGAAATGCTCAGAGTGTCAGCTCACATGCCATGCCTCCTGTCAGCACCTTGTTCCAGACTTTTGCGGTCTTAGCAAGGAGCAGATTGAAGCTTTACTGGTTGGCATGAAAGGTGTCAGGCCACCGGCCAGTAGACCACCTCCAACCCAACCATCCAAGACCCTACAACAGGGATCGCTACGCCCCGGCGGCCCTCAGACAACTCCATCATATCAAAGATCCAGCGAGAATTTAAGCCACGACAATCGTTCATCGATGACTTCCGAGGCCAGCTATGGCCAAGCTTCTTCAGCTGCCGCTAGTGTTGGTGGCCGGCCAATGTCAGGACCTCAGTCTCCGGGATCACCACCGCCTGGGCAGCGACCAGGGATGGGACAGCGACAAGGTTCTGATGCGGCATCAGCTGCTGCGTACGCAATGAGTCAGAGGAATTCCGGCAATGGTCCAGGCTACATTCCTCCGCGGACTACCAGTGTGGAAATGCCGGGCGATATGCCCAAGAGTTCTCACACGCCGTATGTTCCAGCAGCATACGGGAACTTCCAGCAGCAGCAGCAGCAACAGATCCAACAGCAACAGCAGCAACAGCAGCAACAGCAGCAACAGCAGCAACAGCAGCAACAGCTCGCGGCGGCACAGTATCAGGGTCAGCAGCCACAGCAGCAATATGGTCAGCAACAAGGTCAACAATATCCACCACAGCAACAGGCTCAGCCGGCGTCGCAGGCTGGCCCGGCGAGAGGTCAGCAGCAGGTTCAACAGGCAGGAGAGCGGAAGTCACAGCCTCCAGCTAAGCAGCCGCAAAAGAGGATCGGACTGGAACACTTCAACTTCTTGGCTGTGCTCGGTAAGGGCAACTTCGGCAAGGTCATGCTCGCCGAGACCAAGTCGACGAAGAAGTTGTATGCCATCAAGGTACTCAAGAAGGAGTTCATCATTGAGAATGACGAAGTTGAAAGCACGAGATCTGAGAAGCGCGTGTTCCTCATCGCGAACAAAGAGAAGCATCCATACTTGATCAACCTTCACGCCTGCTTCCAGACCGAGACGCGAATCTACTTTGTCATGGAATATATAAGTGGTGGCGATCTGATGCTGCACATTCAGCGGGGTCAGTTCGGTCTCAAGCGATCCGTCTTCTATGCGGCAGAGGTCTGCTTGGCATTGAAACACTTCCACGAAAACGGAGTCATCTATCGCGACTTGAAGCTTGACAACATCTTACTCGCCATGGACGGGCATATCAAAATTGCCGATTACGGTCTCTGCAAGGAGAACATGTATTACGGTAACACGACAGGCACGTTCTGCGGAACACCCGAGTTCATGGCTCCAGAAATTCTTCTCGACAAGAAGTATGGTCGGGCTGTTGACTGGTGGGCCTTTGGTGTTCTGATATATCAGATGTTGCTGCAACAGTCGCCGTTCCGTGGCGAGGACGAAGACGAAATCTACGACGCGATTCTTGCTGATGAGCCTCTATATCCGATTCATATGCCTAGGGACAGTGTGTCGATCCTCCAGAAGCTGCTCACCAGAGAACCGGAGCACCGTCTCGGCTCGGGACCTACTGATGCCCAGGAGATCATGAGCCAGCCCTTCTTCAAGGGGGTGAACTGGGACGACGTTATGCACAAGCGCGTTCCACCTCCATATGTTCCATCCATCAAGAACGCTACCGACACGAGCAACTTCGATAGCGAATTCACAAGCGTCACTCCTGTTCTCACGCCAGTGCAGTCCGGTAAGTCTTTCATCCTTGGTACTTGCTTGTTGATGAAAATGCTAACTTGTCACCGCAGTCTTGACGCAGCAAATGCAAGAGGAATTCAGAGGGTTCTCATATACTGGCGACATCGACTGATCAGGAAGCATTCTGTAATATCTCGATATATCTTGACACAATCTGTATGCGCACTGGCCAACACACGTCACTATCACCAGCATCGGCGGATAGACAAGAGCCCGGCACGCGGACGATGGGTTACATCGAGTCCGCCAATGCGCCGAATGTGGCCGAAGAAATTGCAGGTCAATTTGGGAACGCACGATTGGGGAAGATGTCAGAAGCCAGCAGAGCAAAAAGGATCTGTAGGGACAAGCCGCTGCAAAACACGCGAAGCAGTCTCGGGCTAGTGACGAGGGAGGAGAAGGGAAAGATAGACGTAGCCGCCTTTCTAGCTGATATACCCCAAACGCAGCTATGCAACATTTTCGCCGCGAGGTAGTGGCAAAACAAATTGGATCCATGTAATAGTTTTATCACCGCTTCAAGACAGCCCCTCCTTCGGCCGAACTTCACTGACGGCGATGTCTTGTTTCACAAGGACTCCGTGCGATCATAAGTAGCTCCCGTGGCCGAGGCTCTGATTTGGCTGTGTTTCCGGGCTGAGAGCGCCGTCACTCATTGTGATCTGGAGATGGCGAGAAAATAGGCTGCACGCACACATGGATCGACACCGCGAATGATCATCAATGGGTCGTGATGATGGTTGGCAAGGCCAGTGGACCGGTGACCGACGTGCGGTGCAGCAGGGGTGATGGTTGATGATTTGTGGGATCGAGGGGATTCAAGGAGCATCCCGGTTCAGAGCAACGAGGGTTGGTGTGGTGAGGCACAGAGGTACCGTCCAAAGGGCATTTCTGTCAATTAATCTGTGCCGTTCAGTCATCACGAGCTGTGTGAAATTATGATGAGAATCAGTCTAGAAAAAATGATGTTGGCTTAGACGTGTTTCTTCGTCGTGCTCGGTATCCGAGTACCTTGCTTGCTCTCGTTGGGTGATAGTGGGATCCGGGGCTCACACTTGGACGGCGAACGTGGATCAGGGTGCGCATAGGTTGATGCACCAAAAATAGTAGCATCATGTGCAGTCACAGGTAGGAGGATTGTGAAAGGTGGTGATGCGAAAACGAAGATAGGATTCGGCGTGTACCTCGTAACTTACGCAGGTACTGCCGACATACTGGTCGGGGTTGCGAGAGTGATCGACCCTTCAAGATGCGCCTCTGACGACAGGCCGGCGATCGCCGTCAGCTGAGATTATCTTGATGATTTGTGTCTCAGTCTTTTGAAGGCTGGGCTCGCAAATAGTCGCATGATCTGCACGAGGGGATATTTTAAAGTCAGGGGAGGTGTCTGCGATACATGTTTTGATACCGGAAGCCACTCCTCGGCTAGCTCAGTCTATATATAAGCGCTTCGATGGGGTGAACGACTGATGGGAGTCGACAGATTGCAAACTCATACGATCATCACAGCCGTACATGAGAAGGTTTGTGCTGTTGGTCGTGGATGCAGCTATGATTTGCGAGTCAACAGGGGCATGTCTGGGCAGTTAACTTATTCTCATCTCGAAGCTGCCCCGGCCGTAGGTAACAGACTAACTAACGGTACATTCTGGGGAAGCACAAAAAACACAACAGTGCTGGAGGTTGCAGCAGGGCCTCCTGACATCTGCAGTGCGAAGATGTCCTCAACTCAGGCATTCGTGCATGGCGACGTCGGACTAGTTGCCGTAGTCGGCCAACGTCCAAAAGTCGAGATTGACCTGCATCGGTCAAAGTCGTCGAGGTCAAGCTCTCCACGACAAGCTCGAGCTCTAATTGTAGCCGACTGTACAGCGATTGGTCGCGCTGCAGGTGATTTGTGTGCGACGCTGCAGCGCTCCGTCGACTGTGGTTCGTCGACCAGCAAAGTTGGTGGTCTTGCTTGTTCTGCTCTGCGCCATTTGCATCGTCGGCAGCCACACGATCTTCCAACTTGCTTTTCCACTTTCTACAGTAGTAATCCAGGCAAAAGCGGTGCATGCTCCCCTCTTCCGAAAACGCCAATCTATGTGCCAGTCCAAGAGGAGACTTTGCCGTATAAGAGTCTGGCGTGCCGAATCTCTAGAATATACCTGCAGCACATGCTCGTCCTTCACTCGTCGCTCGTCACCTACATACTGTACAGTGTACCTGCCCTTCCGTCACACGTTGCTGCCGGCCTGCTGTTGCTCTACTCCGGATTTGCTTCGCTGCTGGCTGCCGCTTTGGCTTTGGCTTTTCTCACCATCGCAACAGCTTGAACCTTGCATTCGCACGCGGCCGGTCCATCCACCGCCCTCTTATCAACCGCAGCAGCCATAATAATAACACAACAAACGAGACTGCATCTGAAACTCCTTCGCAACTCGCTCTGCCAGCGATCCTGCGCCACGACTTCCGCTCCTTCGCCTCGCCATCCCGCTTTCTGCGCCCGGCCGCGGAGCGACACAACACCTACCACGGCGCTCGACCCAGCCCGGCTGCTGGATGCGCATTGTGGAGCTCGCAGGACCCAAAAACCGGGCAGCCGACGACTGGGTCATGATTCTCTGATTGGCGTGCCCGAGCGTGCGGCGCTGCCCCTGCGGAAAGCCCAAAACCCAAGAGTGGAATCCGAACTCTGAGACTGACGTCCACCGATCCGCCCCCCGGACGCTGGCAACGTCTCAACGGCTTTCTCGAGACGTTTGATTACGTTCTTCGTTTCCATTCCCCTGCGGCTTCCATCCCCCTTTCCGACACATGATGGCCATGTGGCCGTTTTCGCGCAGGAGGAAAACCGTTTCGTCGCCCGCCGAACAGACACAGCTCGACCCAACGTCTCGTTCGCCGGCGCCGATGGATGAGAAGTCTGCTTTGGTCGCCGCCCCACCTCGCACGCCCAAGTCACGCCAACAGACCCCGAGGCCTGCGGCGTCCAAGGCCTCGATGCGCGACTCGCCGAAGGAGGGAATCAAGAAGGCGTCTACCGCACCTGCACTGCCTACAACACCCGAAGCCGCGGCGGCAAAGAGAAGAACCTTGGTCAAGAAGCTTAGCAGGCCTGGCAATGATGATGCCTTGGGACGACAACCGCTCGCCGAGCTGCGCAACCAGCGACACGATCCTAATGCGAGTCGCTCCAGTTTGAACAGGGATGCCGAATTTGCCGCTATACCTACGTTGAAGCCGAGTACACACGATGGGAAAAGTCTACGCAGCAAAAAGAGCATCAGGAGTAAGGGAGACAATGAGCGCATCAGGTCACTGCGGGAGGGGACCTCCCCGATTCCCATCCCTGGCCGGCCTCTTTCCAATGCGAGTGGCGACTTGATGGTCAAAGATGTACGACGAGCCCCCGGCGGGTTCGGGCGTCCCGCTTCGCAGGTTTCTCTGCCACTGGCCGAGTCGTTGAACGATGAGTATGTACTGGAAAGGCCGGAGAGCATGAGTTACAAGGTCAATGCTTTTGACATTTTCGCACCACATCCGACGATAAAGTATGCCCCCAAATCGAAAACCGCCTTTGATAAGAAAGAGAAAGAACCTATGATACCCGAGGGTGATTTTGGACCAAAAGCAAGGATCAATGAGTTGGCAGACGATATGGACGCGGCTGGACTACGAGAGTTGATGGACAGGGACCGACGACGAAGGGAGCGGAAGAGGAAGCTCGATGCTGAAAAGCTTGCGAAAAAGCTAGAAGGGAAAGATGAGAAGGAAAAGGAGAAACGACCTAGGAGCAAGAAGGGCAAGAGCAAGGGCAAAGAACGTGCTCGGACCGAGACGATTTCGAAAGTGGAGAGCGTGGAAACACAGCGATCCCGATCCCCCACTCCGGAAGCGTTGCCTACGATGGTTGAGCCGCTTGAAGACAACCCGTTTTATAGCTATGAGGAAAGAGCCGAGATGCCGGTCAGCCCTGTTCACCAAAAGTTCCGGGAGAGCCGATATTCGCCAGTGTCAGCGGTTGAGGATCCGTTCGCGGAGCCCGCATCTGCATCATCTGGCAAGGATGATTCCATTGAGGCGACAGTCGAAACGGCCAAGGCTGTACGATTATCGCAAGCGAGTATGTCCCCACCTTCATCGCCAGTTCTGGAAAAACGGCCCACCGGGCCACCCGAGCAATTTGACACCAGTACTCCGGACATTCCTGAATTACCAGAACCGGAGGCCCGATCTTCTGTTGCGGCATCACCTGAGCCTACACGGCGAGACTCCGAGGCTAGTAGTAACAGGACTGGTGGTGGATGGACGAGCTTTTTCAGACGAACGAAGATCAAGCCCCGAACAAGCTCAGAGCGAGGTCGGGCAACACCATCATCTGGCTTCTCGAACACTTCGCGCGAATCATTCAAAGCCCGTACAGGCCAAAGCACTGGTCCGTCAATCGCTGCTCTTTCCAGCCGACACCGCAGTTTTCGCCGCTCGAATGATCCGCAGCGTATACAGTCCAAGTTTAGGGAGGATCTGCCCGACGTGCCTAAGGTGCCAGAGGTTCCAGCCATCCCTGCCAGTGTGCTGACGGGAAGGGCACCAACGTCGCCTCCTATGAGCAGAGGTGCAAGTCCAGATGGCAGCGGACCGCCATCGCCATATGTGGATCGGGCAGAAATGCTGAGTACAGATGCAGCGGTCAACGCACCCATGGAGATTGTCCATCCAGCTTTGCGAAACGAGATTGCTCTCAGCCGACATCAGAGTATGCGCAGCAACAGCTTGTCCAAGGATAATCGAGATAGCGGTCCGTCGGCGGCTCTTCTCTCACAATCCCTTGCCAGTGTCGACTCTGAAGGCAGTTGGCTTTCTGGCCGACCAAGCAAGCGCAGTAGTAGTATCATTACTGAGCGCAACGCCCGCACCGGCAGCAAGACAAGTCTCCCACTGGACAGCTCAGAAGACGTTCGCGGCAGCCCAATAATATTTGGTCGTCGTATTTCCAATCCAGGTCAACGTCCTGGTCATCAGTCCCAGTCTCCTGGTCCGGGGTCATTGTCTACCCAGCTCCGTGTTCTACGCCAACCGAGATCTGGGAATGCCACGCCACCGGAGCATTGCAAGCCTCCAACCCCCACCCCACTCGGCGAAGGCCAGACTTACGAGCAGTATCAAGGGGCTCTTGGACAAGGAGATGCCGTTCTACACACGACCGGCATTGCGCGAACTCCGACACTTGTCCGACGAGAGCAGGCCGAACGGCGAAGTCGAGAAGGCCTACTTGATATCTTCGACCCTCAACCAAGCTCGGCTGCGATAGAGTCCGCAGATGACGCTTTATCCACTGCTCCTGATCTTCCAGCACGAAACCCGTTGCGTGACTCTGTCGCCACCACCCGTGGGGCAGCGTCACCAGGATCCCAAGAGGAGCGCGCTGGCGTATCCCGTCATACTCCCGAGAACGAGACCGGGATCGAGGAATCCGAGTACGAGGACGAAACGGCGCAGGTCGCACAAGTCCAAGTCGCTGAGCTGACCGAGATCAAACGCGCGACGAGCGTCAGTTTGCGCGACCGGACACATGCGCGACATATAAGTGGGGGCAGTGCGCGCCTTTTGGACTTGCAGCCGCGAGGAAGTGGGGAGATCAAAAGGGGCAAGAGGGAGAGTGTGGGCGAGACCCCGACGACGCCTAGGATACCACTGGCGTTCAGGGATTCCGGAAGCGAACTTAATAAAGGGAATGAAGATGAGGAGAATACGAAGGAGGAAAGCTTGACCAAGGACGTGAAGCTATTCGGCTAATGGTACTATTGAAGATTGAAGAGATGGCGAGAGAGAGAGGCACTAACCATCATGCATGCGAGACGTTGACGATCGCGCACTGCTCACACTACTTAATCGCATCGTGGACAGTTCCATGGCCTATTTTTCATTTGTCGACACAGCATACAATCGGGACACGACTGTCGGAAACGGCGCAAAGCATAGGATGAAAATACCCTTTCTTTTGTTTTCAGGATCGGAATGAGCGATCGATCGAGCGAATGATTGTGTAGCGATGAGGAACACACGAATGATACCCCCAGAGAGATATGAGCAGGACAGGATGGCTAGTTTGATATTGAGCAGGATGCCGAGCAGACTGAGAGCAGCGAGCCTACCATCGGCGACTCGTTTGCGGAAGAATCGAAATGGTGATGACAAAATCCACAATTTCCTTGCGTCCTTGTCCCAGTGCTTTTGAACGTCAACAATGGTCTGCGCTTCGGTGCTGCACATTGCATTCCGTATTTTCGAACTTCGAACGGCTGTCCGGCAGGGAGGTAAGTCGACTGGCGCTGGTACCCCTGTTTCACGCGAGTCGGACAAGGTGGCTGAAAAACCTCTCAATAACCCACACGGTGTTCAACCCACCTGATACCTGCTTTGAACACTTTCATACGCCAGGTCTTGCTCAGGCAGTCTTGTGACGTCTTCCTCAGACCTGACATTGAAATCCTACTCAGAGCTCAAATTGCATGTCTCGGCTGCCGACACCCATCTTCTTTACTTCGCTTTATGCGCCTGGCCCCACAATCCCTGAGCCCATTTGCGAGCTAGCAGCTAAACAATCGTTTGCTTTTCGAAACAAAGGCCGTTGTATAAATATGTGGTCGGTCTACTGTCCCATGGGTGAAATCAACTTTCTCGGTCAGAATTCGGTCAGAACCGCGGGATCAGTAAGCGACCGCAACACCGACTGGCACGAGACAGAAAGCACGAGACAAGAAACTTGAGAAACACGGCATAAGAGTAGAACAACAAACAAAAAAAGAAATACCAAACAGAAGAAGAAGAAGAAAGGGGGGAAAAAAAGTCCAGCCATCGGTCTTTTTTGCGGCAGAAGATACAGACGCAAACGTCTCTCGATCAACCCTTCGAATGGCACCTGAACGTCCACGAGATGAAATTCCTCTCCGAGCACGTGAGTCTGAAGACCTCCTGGTACCTTCTCCCCCCTTCAATCTTCCTTTGTTTCCCTTGATTTTCCCTCGAGCGATCTTTTGAATCCCTAACTTTAACAACAACTCACTCACCTCCCCTGCCCCCCCGCTTTCCCCTTAGATTGAAGACGTCGAAACCCCCTCCACCCGTATCAACGCCTACCACCACAACACGCTCTCCACCCTGCTCACCCACCAACACACCCTCTTCCACTCCCCAACCCCCCCACACACACCACTCCTCGCCACCCTCGCCACCGCCATCGCCGCCTCCGACTTTACCCAAACTCTGGTCCCTGACCCCGGCCGTCCTGCGCGCCGCCGGTGGACACGAGAAAAAGACCCCAGCGCGCACCGCGCCAGCGTGAGGTTCTTACGAGAATTTACCTGCACGTGAGGTTGAAGGGGCTGTTCGCGTACGTTACGGAGGTGAGGCTCTAGATGACGGGGGACGTGATTGAGGGGTTGGAAGGCGAGGTTCTGAGGGAGGTGAGAGGTGAGAGGTGAGAGGTGAGAGGTGAGAGGTGAGAGGTGAGAGGTGAGAGGTGAGAGGTGAGAGGTGAGAGGTGAGAGGTGAGAGGTGAGAGGTGAGAGATAGGATGGGGTCCGTCAGGGAGGTGGAGGGGGTGAGGAGGGAGGTTGGGGAAAGGTTGAGCTTCGAGTTGACCAGGTGAGTCGTTTTGATGCGTTGTGTTGCGTTGCATTTGTTTGTTTTCGAACTTTGTGATACCCGGGCCTGACGGTGGTGCGTTGCGAGTAGGTGTAGCATGGAGGATTGGGATCGATGGGTTGATGATGCTGTAGCGAGGAAGGACAGGGGTCATGAGTGGCAGATGGAGGGCCGCGGAATGGCTTCTGGAAACTAAAATGGCCGTCGGTCACTGGGCGGTCGTTGGCTTTGGGTGCAAGGAAGACTCGGTAGATGGTCTCAAAATCGCTCAAACATTGGAAATTTACTTGGGCGAAGCTTTCGGGTTTCAGCATCTTGTTTCTCATGCTTCACTTTGACGCGGAAAACTTTGATTGTATCTTGAAACCGCAGTATCAAACATGGCAACTCCATGTTCAAGGTGATGAAGGATGAACATTTGAATGTTTTCGATCAAGCCCAAGGCGAATTTCGAGCTTGTGCGTGGAGAGAAGATTCGCTGCTCGGAATGAAACGAGATTTGACCCCAATATACCGGCGTCTAATGCTACGAATAAGGTCACGTCGAGCTCGTCGAGCTCTGTAGGTGCAACTGGCAACCAGAATTCGGTAACGTCTACGGCCACAATGGGAATCGTCAATGCCAGTACGTCGCCTGCTGCAAGCGCTGTGTCCGCGACTGGGATGGCTAGCTCGAGTAAGGCTGCCAGTGCAACCGCGTCGAAGACAAGCTCTACGCGGCCAATTGCAACTGGCGCGGCGGAGAGAGTGAAGGCTCCTTGTACCTTAGCCTCGCCCGGTAGCGTTGGGAGCGATGATCCTCTAAATTCAGGCTGGCCGACATACAATTCGACTTTCGATGCCGAGAACCTTACTTGACGGACGGATGATGAAGTGCGGGTCTTTTCGGCGACGTGGATTTTGTGGTTGTAAAAATGATTCGACTTGACTACGAAGCGAGACGATTGGTGTTATTTCTCGTAACATAATAATGGAATGGATTAGTAACGTATATACCTAAATGCGAGCGAACGAAAGGCAATCGAGTCGGAGGAAATGATGCTTGACACGTGCATTTCCCATCACACCGCTGATGCGTTATAAAACTCTCAAGCAAGCATAAACGACATCTCCCGACGACAAAGTCAACAGTCACGACGTTTTTCGTTTATTTATTCTTTGCTTGCTGTCAGAGCGGTATCGTGAATGCTCGATCGACATACCACGACCCTCGCGGCCCATCTATACCTGAAGCTTGGAAAACTTGAGCATTTCGGACACCCAACTGCCTAGAACCCGTCCTGGGCAATGAGAAGAGCGTAAATTGGGCAAAATATATCCGGTTCCAACGTGTTAGTCGTCGTCATCCCCGAAGTCTGGAATTTGGCAACATTCGAGAACGGATTGTTCAATTTCGGCCAGTTGAAGCCCGGACCACTGGTTGGATCTTTGATAAAGTTGGCCCAAGCCGTGTTCATCGTACTGCTGAGGGCAACCTGCTCGGGTGTGTACGTCCCGTCCGAAGAGGGAAAGTCGTATGTACCCCAGACTTGCGGGATCTCGGCGCTGTGGAAGGCGCCGGCGTCGGGAAAGTCCTCCATGTTGGGAAAAGTCGCCGTGTAGAAGTAGCGCCACTGATTGGTGTAGCCGTTGAGGAGCGCGGTGTCGGTGAAGGCGGACACGGGGCAGGCGAAGGCTGCGTCGGTGACAACGCGCGATATGCCTTCGTAAGCGCCTGTGGAGAAGGCTGAGATGAAGCCGGCGGATATCTGATAGAGGAAGGGAAATTCGGGGAAGAAGTCGGCGAAAAACTGCGCTATGACGCTGCTGTTGGGGTTGCTGCCGGGACCAATACCTGCGCCTGCTACGAATGGTCGGCCTTCATCGGAGTTCGTGCCAGTTATGAACGGGACGTTGACCATCTGTTTGTTGTTCACTCGATCCCTGATGTTTACGGCGCAGACAATGTTATCGGTAATCGGGTTGAAGAGATCGGTGTTCGTATCGAGGTAATATTTGATGTCCGAGGCAGGTACCTTGCGCATACAGTCCAGTGAGTCGCAACCAAAATGAGATGTGATGCGTTCAAACTCTGGACGAGTCGTGTCGCTAACATTTGTTTGTGGTGACTCGATGATGGCTCCTCGAAATGGCAAAGGGTCCGGCGGAAAAGCCATCAGCTGCTTGACAATCCAACCACCAGAACTCTCGCCGACAATGGTGACTTGCGTGGGATCGCCACCAAAGGCAGCAATGTGCTTTTGTATCCATTGAAGAACGAATCGTACATCTAGGAGACCGACATTGCCTTGACCTACAGGCACTCCGGGGGCATCGCCTGGGAAGCCGAAGAAGTTGTTCCTGAAATTGAATGTAACAACCATGATATCCTGGAAGCCTGCGAAATAGGAACCGTTATACCAGCGATATGATCCTGAGCCGAACTGAAGCTCGCCACCGAATATCCAGACCATCACTGGCTTCTTGGTGCTCGGCGACGAGTCCTGCGGAGCAAATATATTGAGATAGAGACAATCCTCGCTCTCCGGAGGTGGTGGTCCGTGGGGATTATTGTACTGCATCTGTTCGCCGGTGACGCCATTTTCGGCACCAAAGAATTGTTGAATGCATGCTGGTGGCAGTGCCGTGGCCTTGTAAGGAGCAGAGAGCTTCGTCGCGCTAGCTGGTGGCAAGAATCTCAGAGACCCAGTAGGTACCGCAGCAAAGGGGACGCCAAGGTACTGCTGAACCGTTGCCGTCGAAGTACCGGCCAGAGTAGCTACCGATGTCTGGCCAACGATAGTTCCAATGTCAATGGTTCTTGACGGAGCCGCCGACAACGCTGCTGGCGAAGCAAATGCAGTGCCGAACAGGGCCGCCACCAGCGCGAAGGTGAAGTCAATGCGCATGGTGATGATCGGAAGTTGTCACGAAGGACAGACAATTCAATAAAGTTGAGACACCACTCACACAACCAAGGACGGGCTTGAAAGAAACGCAAAGATCACCAAGTAGCGAGCAATTCGTGGCATATACATAAGTAGCACTCAACTTTCCTTGCGGCACAGCGTTACACTTCGAGGTGTGTCGTGTTCTGGAAATTCGGATGGGAAGGTTCTTTGTCAGGGGCACTATCCCAAGGCTCGGGCCACCAAAGTGGAGAGATCATCGTGAAAACATCGGGGAACTGGTGCTGAGACGAAAGGGGAGATGCCTTTTGGCATTTGACTTTGACATGTGCACCAAGTCGCGCTAGCCGGTTGGAGACGCAAGATTGGAAAAGTACTCAAATAGGAAAAGATCTGCCAGCCTCGAACTGCGTGGCTTGAGAAACGTGTGGAGTCAAGGTTTGCTGAAGACGAGGACAAGATATCGCTTTCACAAGCATGCCTGAACAGGCATGTCAGTAATGCCAGAGCGTAGGTGGCATGCTAGCTAACGAAGTGGTCGGCTTCGCTGCGACGCTTCAGCATCAAAACCCCACAGCGCATGCAGATTGACCCGCTTCCGAGGTAAATGGAGCGCATTAGCGCTGAAAGTAGCTCGATTGCGAGAGATTCAATAGGAGTATAGGTCGAGGTGCATGAAAATGACCGCTCGTGGTAACTTTGGGCCCAGCTTCATTGGTCCCGGCATCAGAGTGGGGATCACGAAGAATCATCCTTGCGGTCCGTGTCTGTCTTCAGCTTGCTGGGAGGCAGATGATCAGAGTGCCATGAAAGAGGACATGACTTCGGCATATAATGACGAGGACTTGAGAATGAAGGGAGCGTACAAGCATGTACAGTGTCGCAGGGAGGTTTTTTGTGCACCTCCTTCAGCGGCTCGGCGTGACAGTTTTGGTCTTAGCTTCCGCATGTTAATCGGGCTCTTACGATTGGTGACGTCTCTTCTCTCTTCGGTAAAGCGCCGACGCGTCAGATCTGGTACACTAACAACGCGATGGAGATGCACAAAAAACATCCCTGCGACAATCTAAGATTGGGCGTTGATGCACGGCCTCGAAGCCACTGGTCGTTGCCTGTGATCGTCGTCGGGGTTTACTGTTTCGTAGCTCCGATAATTTGTTCCTTTGCCTCATTCTTGTCACTCGATCCAGATCAGACTGCAGCGGAGATCCGAAGCATTCTTGACTTGGAGACGGATGCCGACCTCGATAGAGTGCTATGCAGAAGCGCGTTGCTGCAAACATGATGCGAACCTGTCTTCAATCTGGCCCGTCGGTCGAACCGCAAGTAAGAATCTGCTGTCACAGAAGGGTTCTGAAGAAGGCCAATTTTGATACTCAGATCTATCAGTATGATTACTAATCTATGAATATCCCGACAGGGAGAGGCACGGTCCTCTCATGTTCTAAGGACCGGCTTCTACGTCAGATCTTTTGGTTCTGCTGGGCGGTTGTACCTCATTGACAGATCAGCTTCTGGCAGCCAAAGGTTTCAGCTTTAGGTGTGTGATCCACTGGCCAGTTACCCTCCGATCAAAAAAAAAATCAGACTTCTGGAAGCGCCTTTCGCCGAACTTTCGGGGCGAAGCTACCACAAAGTATCGCGATTTCGCTGCGACACAAACTCAAATCGGGATAAGTATAAGAAGCACGTCTTACCGTCCAATGAAACATCATGAGGCGATAGAAGATGCTCCGTCCTGAGCTATGCCAATCTTTATGCACGAGGCTCAGAAAACTCGAGTGTGGGCACGCAAAGCCGAAGTTTGCCTGGATACATCGAGACTTGTGGGGTTGAACTATATGGGCGAGCATCCGTGCAGCAAAGCTTGTAGGTCTGTTCGAGTCTCGACTACGACAGTTCCAACGGGCTCTCTGCCCTTGAAGGCTTTCGAGTGCGCCAGGAAGATTGCTCACCTATGTCAAGAGACCAAGCGGTGCGGGGAACCATGTCGCATTCCTTCCATTCTTCTGGAAGCTTTCGGGTCTGATCATCTTTCTGCTACTTTTCCGTTTGCGTGCCAAGTCGAAATAGCAGGCATCGGCCTTTTCTTTTGTTATGACTGGTTTATAAACCCTGTTTCGGAGCCCCATCTTGCTCGGTTCCTCACGGCTTCCCGATTCGGTAAGGCCCTTGTCTTCACTCCCCGCGACTGAGGTTCGACCAAGACCTAAACAGAAATTCGAACCGCCAACAATGTAAATGACGCGTCTACCAAAGTGTCCTGACTTGGAGATCTCCTTTTCCAAGCACGACTTTGACTCAAGCGAGCTGACTTCCAGGGGATCCATGAGCGGCATGTCGAACAACACCATCTGGGCCTTCGGAGGGATATATAAAAGCGTGAAAAGCCCGACTTACTCGAGAATGGGATGCCTTGAAGACAGTCTCCCACTCAAAAGCGGGCAAGTTCACAACAATGCGTCTGCTCAACATAGCCATCGCACTCACAGGAGCAGCTTGTGCTGCGTCGGCCCCAGAGCGCATTCAGGCTCGCGCGACAGGATCTCTCAGCTCATGGCTCGCATCTGAAAGCTCCGTCGCACTCGCAGATGTGCTGGCCAACATTGGTAGCTCTGGATCCAAGGCCTCTGGTGCAAAGTCGGGAATTGTTGTGGCGTCACCCAGCAAGTCTAATCCGGACTACTTCTACACGTGGAGTCGCGATTCAGCTTTGGTATTCAAGACTTTGGTCGACGAATTTTTGGCTGGCAATGCTGCGCTCGAATCTCAAATCCAGGCTTACATCTCATCGCAAGCATACCTCCAGACAGTCTCCAACCCATCAGGCGGGTTATGCTCGGGTGGTCTTGGGGAGCCGAAGTAAGCAACGACTTCGATCCTGAGCACAGATCATCAAGACGGGAGCTCACCATTGTTTCTAGATTCAATGCAGATGAAACTGCTTTCACGGGCTCTTGGGGCCGACCTCAACGCGACGGACCTGCGTTGCGTGCGACTGCAATGATCGCATATGCCAGGCATCTCGTCTCTCTTGGCCAGTCATCGACGGTCTCGTCCATCATTTGGCCGATTGTTCAAAACGATCTTTCATACGTTTGTAATTTTTCCTCCGATGATGACATCTTTGCTGACAAGTTGTCAAGGTGACTCAGTACTGGAACCAGACCACATACGACTTGTGGGAAGAGGTATCAAGCTCGTCGTTCTTCACAAACGCAGTACAATATCGCGCCCTGGTCGAAGGTAACGCGCTTGCCGGGCAGATCGGCAAGTCATGCACGAACTGTGCTTCTCAGGCTCCTCAAGTTCTATGTTTCTTGCAGTCATACTGGCAGGGCTCGTATATGCTCGCCAATACAGGGGGCGGAAGGAGCGGCAAGGACTCGAATACGATTTTGACTAGCATCCATTTGTTCGATTCCAGCGCTACTTGCGACTCGACTACCTTCCAACCGTGCTCAGACAAGGCTTTGGCGAACCACAAGGTTGTCACCGACTCGTTCCGCTCAATCTATAACATCAACAGCGGCATTGCCCAAGGCACCGGCGTTGCAATTGGCCGCTACCCAGAAGATGGCTATCAAGGTGGCAAACCTTGGTAAGTAATTGCATCGGACTATATTTGGTCGGTGATACTGACATGATCTCAGGTATCTCAACACTTTCGCGGCCGCTGAACAAATCTACGATGCGATATACCAGTGGAAGACAATTGGTAGCTTGAACATCACCAGTACCTCGCTCGCTTTCTTCAAAGACATTTATACCTCAGCCACAACAGGCACCTATTCTTCCTCCACTTCCACTTTTACCGCAATCGTCGCCGCAGCCTCCAAATACGCCGATAGCTACATGGCAAACGCACAGAAGTATACCCCGTCCAGCGGTAGTCTAGCCGAGCAGTACTCACGGTCAGACGGCACACCTCTCTCCGCAGCCGACCTGATCTGGTCTTATGCTGCGTTCCTGACCGCCTATAACGCTCGCGCCAATGTCGAGCCCGCTTCATGGGGCGCAAGATCTGCCAGTCTGCCCTCGTCCTGCTCTGGCTCCAGCGCCAGCGGAACCTGCAGCACCGCAACCAACACGATCTGGCCATCTGGCACCGGCACCGGCACCGGCACAACAACAATCACCACTTCCAAGACGACGACCTCACCTACCTCCTGCGCCACACCGACGCTGACAACGGTCTTGTTCAACGAGGTTGAGACAACCGTGGTCGGCGAAAATGTGTTCCTGACGGGCAGCATCAGTCAGTTGAGCGGCTGGAGCACGACCAGCGCGGTGACGTTGAGTGCGTCCAGTTACACGAGCAGCAAGCATTTGTGGTTTGTCAAAGTCAGCCTGCCGGTCGGAACGACGTTTCAGTACAAGTATTTCAAGAAGGAGGCGGATGGCAGTATCGTGTGGGAAAGTGACCCGAACCGGTCGTACACGGTGCCTGGCAGCTGTGATGGGACTGCGACGATCAACGATAGCTGGAGATGAGAAACGCGTCGGTCTCCTCCTTGGGAGCGCGTACTTGTGTTTGCGACTGGCTCAATTCTGGCAGCTGGCAACTGACACAGAAATGTCTTGATTTATCGCCGAACTCTCGGGTTCGGATTATAGACATAGGATAGTGTTGACAGTGACCTAAATATACTCAGCCTTGCTTTTGGTCACTGAATTGCTTGCTGCCGAGGTTGTAATGGACGTGAGGATGAGACGTTGCATCGATGTGAGGCTGTAGTCCGGCCAATCACACCTCCAGCTTCGGGAGCCGAAACAAGCATCCGTCAGCAACAACATGCTGAGCACCTCGAAAGCCTCGCGCAAGCGCGAAACATGCGGCACAACACCTTATTGACATTGCACAGGGTTCTGTAGGGAGTTTCCTGTAGCCTGCAGCAGGATCGCCCGTCTGAGAGTGATTCCACGATCGGAGCCTTGTCGTGATGTATATACTAGCGACTCATTGTTTCTCTATGCAAGAAAGGCCAAGCACCTTTGACACGCAGCTTTCAAATTCATTTCCCTGTCTTCCGCTTCATTCTCTTCTCTCTACGTCTATTCGTTCGAGCACTCGTTTTGTTGGTCGCGGGCGATATCGGGGTGTTCGAAGATGCGTACGCTGGAGGTAGAGACACATTTACCCAGTAGCTCGTTCAAGAAGAAGCCTGGTTACGGCTATGGCTATATCCGATCACTTCGTCACACAATACTGGGCAGGGAAAAATGACAGTCTCGAATTATCGAAAGTGGTTGGCAGCAGACGTGGTCTTCGCACTGGTGGCGGTCATCTTCACGAGCGTGGCCGTCGCAACCCACACCGGCAGGCATCAGTCGAATTCCGCTATTGGCGATGGCGATATTGGTAAAGCAAACCCGCTCTCTGGGTTGGAGACGCCGCTGATACCGGTACAGAATGGAGCGATCATGCTATCCGCCGCCATCATGCTGGCATTCATGAGCAACGAACCCAGCCGAAGGAGCCTTAAAAATCAACTTGCGACACACTTGATCTCTTTCGTCCTTGCAGTCTCGGTCGCTGCTGTCGTTTTGCAGTTCACAATTGATCCGCCCGATTCGTCGAGCTTGATGCGCAGATTTGCTGCTTTCGCGGAGCTGGTGATCGTGTCAGGCGGTGGTCGGACGTCTGAAGGATACGCAACAGGTGAGTCGAGCTCCTCGAAATCCTCGGGCTGGGCCCGTGTGGGAGATGCTGCGGACGGAGTGAAGAGTGCGATTAACTCGGTTTCTCAGAATGGGCTTATACCAACGGCGGCGGGTATAGAGATCGGAGCTTGGTGAGTGACGTTAGCTTGATGAGCAATATGACGAGATTGATTTACTGACCTCCAGTACAGCATTATGATATTGAGTCAGTGCTACTTTGTCATTGGCCTCATGCATGAGGCTGATTGACCCAAATTATAAACAGATTTCTGGATGATCAAGAAATACATGATGGT
>UYJD01000008.1:409836-469941 GCA_900618795.1 Cyanodermella asteris | reverse complement strand
CGTTACAGGTCGTATCCTACAATGAGCGCGCTAGCTTATAACAGTCATTTTGCACCTGTTTCTCAGCGCTTACTAGCGAGGTATACCTTCCTTGCAGTCAGAATATCACGGACCGTGTCAAGGCTTGCTCCGTCTCAGAGAGAACGAAACTCCGCTGGCTAGCTCAACTAGCGCAACCTTGGGCTTCCCGACCTAGTCGAAAGCCACGCTGCAAGCGAGGCTAAGCTGAATGTAAGCGCTTATTGCGGGTGCCATATGCATGGCTTCTCGGAAGACGATCCAATCAAAATAGAGATGGGCAAGATGGGGATTTTGATAGCCGATGCATTACCATCTGATATGCCTGCTCTGATTACGTTATATCGCTTCCGATTAATTTCCTCTTTGGTCTTAGTGCACCGGCCGCCCTCCAGAGGTCGAGGGCGGCCGCCTCATCATATTTGTCTTGAAGCTATTTGTCCTAACTCGGGGTTCTTTTGTGTTTAGCATCTATCTATGCCCTCTTCTTTCTTCTGGAACCTGTTGCGTCTACCTTTCAAGCCGTACATCGAGAGCAAGCTTCGAACAGCTGCGAGAGTGATATATGAGATGGAAGCCGAGTTTGACCGAGCCTGCAATGACGGTCGGATTGCTGGGATGTGCGTGGCATCCGGAAACAAGTCAGGTCTGGTCCTTAATTCTGTTCACCATGCCCATTTCCTTTTACAGCCACTGAATCTTTTGCATTGAGCCTTGAAGCTGACAGCGAGCTTCTATATACAGGCAATTTCAGATATCAGAAAGCTTTTGGTGTCCGATCCATTGATCCAGCTATCCAGCCACCTGAGGCTCGCCCGCCATTCCAATCCGACACACTGTTGCGAATAGCGAGCGCAACCAAACTGATCACGAGCATCGCTGCAATGCAATGCGTAGACAGAGGTTTGATTGGCCTCGATGACGACGTCCGTGCCGTCGATCCAGACCTGAAAGGTGTTCAACTCCTCACCGGGTTCGATGGCGATAAGCCAATTCTCATAGCTCCAAAAGAAAAGCTCACCCTGAGGTAGGCTCCCACCGAGACCCCGTTTCTCTTCAAGAACAAATGGGCCTCGAAGCTACCAATCCACATACTCATGTTATCCCAGGCGCTTGTTATCCCACAGCTCGGGTTTCAACTACGATGTGCTCTCTGAACTCATTCCAAAATGGCGTGGAATCAACAATATGCCAGTTGACCCACAAGGGCCAAAGCTGACCGATCGATTTCTCGTGCCGCAGGTCACTGAGCCTGGCACTGATTGGTGTTATTCTCCATCGATCGATTGGGCTGGGCGAATTGTAGAGCGTGTTGCCAAAGTTGCAAGTCTTGAGGATTTTGTTCAGGCCAACATTGTCAAGCCCCTGGGCCTCAAAAAGATGTCATTCTTTCCGCAGAAGCACCCAGAACTACTCACAGACCATGCCGAGATGACCAAATGAAACAACGAAACGGGCAGGGTAGAACATTCAGCTGAAAAGTATTGGACCGCAGACCCCGAGGATGCGTTGGGAGGATTGGGTCTATACACTACGACGGAGGACTACTTTGAGGTTCTGCTGAGTCTGCTCAAGAATGACGGACGACTCTTGTCTCAAGAGACTCGAGATGAGATGTTTTCGCCACAGCTAACACCCTCGTCGAAAGAGGGTTTGAAGCGATTTCTGAGTAATCCTGTGAATGAAGCACTCGGAATGGGTGGAAACTTTTTTGTGGGGAGTGAAAGAGACCACACGCTTGCCGGAATGTATCTTGTCGAGGATCCTGGAGACAGGCTACCTCGAAGACCGGGAACAATCGCGTGGATGGGCTTACCAAATGTCTACTGGGTGAGTTACGTTCTGCCTTGCTGCCTGTTGGTCCGACATTTTCTGGAAATGGTCAGAGCTAACCATTGACTGCCTTTTTTCAGTTCATTGATCCAACTGCTGGAATTTGCGGCATTTTCGGGTCCCAGCTGAAACCATCAGATGATCCGCCGGTACTAGCACTGTCAAGGTTATTCGAGAAAACGATGTATGACAGAATGCTGGAATCAGCGAAATAGATGATGTCGAATGATACGAGGCACAAAACCGCACAATGTATAGATCAGATGCGAACGAAAGAGTTTCAGTCACTTCAAATTAGTAACATGCTTCTTTATACTATGGTCTCGGGTTTTGAGCTGCTGCTGCGACGACTTTTGGGAGCTTGCACGTTCAGTTATTCCATGCCAACAAACCTTTTTCCGACTAAAGTCGTCAGCGCAGCTACGTTCTTTGCGCTTGTGAGTTCCAGCGTCAGGATCTCGACTTGCAGTCGAAGCCTAATCCAGTTGCGCATTTCGACCGCGGCAAGCGAGTCAAGGCCGTAACCGGCGAGCGGCTTGCCTGATTCCACAGCATCTGGAAGTGCCATCGCCTCGGCCAGTCGAGTACAGATCATGAAGGTGATGCGTTCAATGATCGTTCTGTCCATGGTAGACATGCATATCAAACGGGCTGGGCTGCCAAATTGGAAAGAGATTTGCGCAGTAGGCGCTTAGAAGTCGCAGCATGGTCTGCTCAATGATGTGGGACAATCGGTATTGGTCTCGACATGACGACTGCCAGCGGGAGTGAGCTGAATGTCGGATATCAAGGCTGAAGCTGATATTGCTGAAATAGGCTTATGCACTACAGTCTTCCGCTGCTTTAACACGATGGTTTCCTTAACAGGAAGGCGCCGAGTGAATGCTGGAGGCCCGTATCTGGCCATCTGCTCTGCCCCATTATTGCAAGGGCTACCGGCAGAGTAGTAGCATGCATGCAATTCAATGCAGCCTGTTGTGAACAGCCCCATTAACGCAATATTCCTACCACGAATTTCTTCTCCTCTAGAGTCTTTCATCCGAAGCACCATCTCCTGAGCTGACGGCAACACAAGCAGCCACAAGTTGTTCTGTTCCGCATCTGCACAGCATCCACCGAGCCTGCCCGACATGTCGCTCTGGTCGCAGTACTTCCCTCCAAAACCGAGTTTGACAGAAGCCAACCTTCCCTCCCAAGCGGGTAAGGTCTTTATCGTCACCGGCGGGGCATCTGGAGTCGGCTTTGAGTTGGCGTCAATTCTTTACTACGCGGGCGCTAAGGTCTACATCGCGGGGCGCTCGGAGAAGAACGCACAAGAAGCAATCACGAAGATCAAACAAGGGCAATCACAAACGGCAACGAAGGTTGTTGCTTCGGCCAAGCCTCCCGGCACCCTTGAATTCCTGCAACTAGACCTTTCGGACCTGAAGACTATTGCGCCTGCCGCGCAGGAATTCCTGCAGAAGGAAACCAAGCTGGACGTGCTCTGGAACAACGCTGGCGTTGGTGCCACATTCAAAGGCGAGAAGAGCGCCCAAGGTCTGCCCATTCAATTCGGCACAAATTGCCTGGGCCCATTCCTCTTCACCCATATTTTGCAGCCAGCCCTCGATCGTTCCAATGGTGCACGCGTTGTTTGGGCAGCTTCGGCTGTCGTCGATTCTTCGGCGCCAAAAGGTGGAATGCTCGCCAGTGACTGGGAGAAGCCGAAGAACGACGGCATATACAACTACACATCCAGCAAGACCGGCAATTGGTTTCTGGCCTCTGAGTTCGCGAGAAGGGAAAGAACTCGGACAGAGGGTAGGACTAGGCATGTCGCAGCTAACCCAGGTAACCTGCGCACAGCTGTGTGGCGTGAGTGGAGCAGGCTTTTCGTTGCTATTCTCAGTGCCATCTTTCTTCACGATGCTCGGTTTGGAGCCTACACATTTCTATGGGCCGGCCTGTCTCCGGCGCTCGATGTGAATGACAGCGGCTCGTATATCATCCCATGGGGTCGCAAGCATTCACAGCCCCGAGCGGATATCCTGGATTCCCTCAAGAGTACGCATGAACCGGGAGGTACTGGACTGGCTGAGAAGTTCTATGATTGGTGCGAAAAGCAAGTGGCGGTCTTTCGTTGAACAGGATTGTTCATTTTAATGTCTCAAATGTCTCTAAGCAGGAAGTGTTAGCTGAATGCAGTCATCATCCATCTCTTTTCCAATCCATCTACTCTCAACTGAGTGAAAATACTCCTTGCCGGCGCAGCAGCCGACCGGACTCCGCCTTGCTACGAGGAGATCGCAAACAGGCACGACGAATATGTAGTCTAGAGTATCAAGCGATGGATTCTTGCAGCGGTGTGAACGGTTCACCAGCACATATCGCGCTCGAGTCTTCATGCCAGACATGCTCAAGCAACTCTGAGTTCGCCCAGGAGGCTGGGTTTTCTGAGCAACCCACATAGGATGTTGCAAGGACTGGTGGAAGTGCCAGAGCAGAGTATATGGAATAGCTGTTCTCCTGTCCTGCTCCGAACAATACAACCTCGGACACGTTCAGGCCCTGCTCGTCGTCGCAAAGTTCCATGTATCAACCTTCATTGCTTTGTTCAAAAGCAACGGGCTGCGACTTTCGACTCAGTCATCGCTCCCCATAACATGGCAAGCTTCAACGAGTGTGGTGGAAGATTCGGGACGGATTTCGTGAATCATTTCAGGGTGGTATCATTGCTTCTTCCTATCGTCCTGCCACGTCATTTCCCCACAATAACTGCAAAGGCCCAAAAACGAGACGCCACATCCCAGATCCTGTACGGTTTCAGCTAGCTATTTTTCATAACCTTCGATTCCTCCCCTGACAGTCGTGATCTGTCCCAGTTCAATATTTTCGACGCTGTTTTTGCCCGGCAGGGTCGTCTTGTCGGCCCGTTGTCGGTTCCTGAGATTGCTTTCAATTGTCTTAGCGCTAGAGTGCGAGCTCTTGCGGCCGTTGCGGCCGTTGATGTACCGCAGACTGTACTGGTCACGCTTCTCTTTGAGAAACTTGAAGAATGGCTAGAAAGTTAGGAGACATGTGCTGACGATCGAGACGTTCAACTCCACCATTGTCCAGGCCTGCGAGACGGCATCGTCGTACGTGGTGTCCACATAGTTGGTCGTCAGTGACTCCGCAGCCCGAACAGTGCTGGCGATACATGCTCTGCAACAGCGTTTCAGCGATGTCCTACTGATTCAAATCAGGGGGGAACTCACAAAAGGACGAGGAGGAAGACGGCAGAAATCTGTACTTTGCGCTTCGTGCTGGCATGCAACCGCCAGACAAGTGGAATAGTTAGCATCAGGATCCAATAGTCCAAAGCCATGTTAACGAAGGAGAATGAAATGAAAGCCGCATCCTGGTTGACACAATGGTGGGGTGCCCCAGACACTTGTGCTCCGACCGGAATGCACTCAAAGATTTGCGTAAAGACATTGGCAACTTTAATATAGGTAATGGATGCTCCTGTGCAAATTAGAACCACACGCATCTGCGAGACCGGAAAGACACGATTGTAGAGTAGCAAGATAGGTCACAAGAAAAACTCAGCAGCTAGTAATATACCTTCCCTTGGAAATCCAACAGCGCCGGATCTGTCAACAGCGTATGTCTGCCGAAACCATATCGAGTTACTGCACAGATTAGCTCGATTCATGCCCTTCCGAGCGTATCCCAGAAACACAAATAGGAGTGAACTTACCGACAAGAATGGCAATAGTGTAGGCCGTGGCCCAGAACCGATATTATGTCAACTTCATGGCTTCGAACATGCGGGAAGTATCAAAGTATACTAGAGCGATTGCAATGAAGATATCATCTTTCCCAATAGTTGCTTGGCCCCAACGACGCGAGAAAAGAAGTATAGCGGCGGAAATATTTGAAGCTGTGAGAGTGACAATGCCAGATGCTGAGAGGTTTGGGGCCCGGTTGTCAGAAGCGTGGGCTTTCTCGTTCATATACTCGGCAGTGAGTTCGGGAGACGCCGAGGCCATGGTGAAAATGATATTGTTATCGAATGATGATGGTGAGAGAAACAAGAAGATGCGGGAGGCACACAGACGTCGCACCAGGACCAAATATTAAGGTGCGGTCTTTCCTAGCGCTGTCCACTTGGACGGGGTATCGGACATCGCATCGAGCCGATGACTTCTGTAGAGGAGCTTGCACTCAGACTATATCCTCAACGAGTCGGTTGATCGTCTATTAACAAGCGGTGATTCGCAGGATGTGTGATCACAGTTTGACATCATATGACTGCGGGCACTATCGACATATCGTTTTGGTATGGTGTCCAACGTACGAAAGAACGCACAAGCCGTGTCCCCCAAATGTAATCGAGAGGTATGCAGTGACATTCGATGAATGCGATCGGAGCTGAAAAGGGTCGTAGGAAACCCATCACCGACGAGTGCGGTCAGTATCATGGTCCAAATGCAAGGCTTGCACTCAGTGTTCGCAGGAATATGCAAAGGCAATTCGCTCGATATCACACAGGGTAATCAGAAAAAGCACTGATGTCCTCTGGAACTTGACATTAAAGTTCGTGACTCGGAAACTTGTATCGCAAGAGATTTGCGCTCATGTTCCAGTGGCTTGAAGGGAAGCACTGAAGAGCGTAAAGTAGAAAATTTTGCGTCTTAGAAGCTGGTGCTGTCTTGAGCTGCTAGCAAGTCAATTAAGCTCTGTGTATGCTGCGCTTGCCCGATCCTGGAGATGTGGAAATGGTGTCTTCCAGGTTGTAGCAGCTGAACGGGTTGTTTCTCAAGCCAACCATCAATCCAATCGTTGGCAATTCTCTGCGCATATAACACGAGCATACCAGTTAGGCTTGGGTCGTTGATAAACACAGCTTTGATCCAACAGTCGGTGTCTCAGAAGTACCCCAGGGCGCCCTGCAAACCCAGATGCGCAAATGTTGTGGAAAAGATCAAGACATTGGAGCCTCAGCTTGCATGATAGGCCCTAATTTATGCTGCGGGCGATGAATCCTTGTCGACACGGGCAGATGGCTCGCGTTATCGACCCGTCAGACAATACCGCGGTCGCCACATTGTTCTTGCACACTTTTCCGAGAGCATAGCTTTCATTGTCGTGGCTTGCGGCAAGCTCGGAATCCTCGAGTGCTTCAGCGAGCATGGCGCCGACGACCTCGGTCGTCAGAGGTGTAGACGCTACTGTTAGACTCGTGGATATTTTTGGACTTGTATCAAACAGGTTGGAGACGTATTGCTGCCCTCTTTACGATGCCTCTGAATACAGAGGGGATCATCAGTCGCGAAAGCAAACGAATCTCTGCCGTAACGCGAGGGCGTCTGCCCGTACCAAGTCACGTGAGCGTCCATCTCGAGTTCAAACACCCGCGCAAAGCGGTTGAACCAGCACAATTATTATCTGCGTCGTATACTCACAATGACAGGGGTCAGCAGCAGGATCGTAGCTGTTTTGGATGACAGGTCGCGTCGCCGCCAAGGCCTGAGTGTCCGACACCCTTGTCGTCTTGTGGCTTTGGCCCTAGCCTGCCGTCAGCGCCAATTTCGCAGCTGAAAAGAGTTATCCTTGCGTGCCAATCAAGCATATTTGGAGTGTGTCATGCCTCTTGTGTGCTCAGTTTTGCCGTGGTAGCACAGGCCGACTGGGTTTGTACATGGCCGAAGACTGGAGCACGGTAAAGCACGCGAGTTTCTGACTTTCTGACTTCCCCTGTCTGCGAAGCCCCATGAATTGCTGCTTTACGGTGTTGGCGACTGACCTGGAACCTGCTGAAATTCTATCTGTAACTGAGATATCGTTTGCTTCGACTCAATTTCGGGGTTGTGCCATTTGATCTCTTCCAGCATCAGTTTTCTGTGAGCTTGCGAACGCGTTGCCGATATGACACAATTACATCTTGAGCAATTGACAAAAGCACCCAGACAGTCTTCAGTAGCAGCCTCTGGAAACAGATTTTCCAGCAGCACCGACTCGGGGAATACTCTTACTGATAGCATCACAACTGGATCTGCCAAGGACGCGGATTCTGTACTCGACCCCCGAACGTGGCCGAACAGGCGCAAGGCTACAACGACTGGTCTCATCCTATTCTATGAGTTCTTCACCACCGTGATCGCGACTACGGGCCCTTCTGCAGCTCACTATGCCTCTCAAGGACTGTTTGCGGGCACCAGCCAGGAGGTACTGCTCGTCTGCTTCGCATTTTCCTATTCGATCGGACAGGCAATCGGCTGCATCAGCATTCCAGCCTTCTCAGAAGCAACGGGACGGAAGCCGTACTACATCGCCTCTTGCACAATCCTGGTCATCACCTATCTCACTTCAGGCGTCACGCCCTCGCTGGCTGGCGTATTTATCGGACGAATTATGAGTGGCTTCGTGTCCGCCGTCCCGTCCGTCGTTGTGGCAGGCACGATTGAAGATCTCTGGAACGAACGCCAACGCGTCTGGCTTGTCTGGATCTGGAACTGCTTCACGATTCTCTCACAAGTCCTCGGCCCCGTATACGGTGCCTGGGTAGGCCGTGGGCTCGGCTGGCAATGGATCTACTACTTTCCCACCATTCTCGCAACCTGTCTCCTGCCTTTCTTCTTCGCAATGCCCGAAACAAGGCGATCAGCAATCCTCAACGCGAGCCGTCGCAAGGGCTCAGCTCAATCCGACGACACACCAGCGCACATGAATCCGGAAGACACGTTCATCCGCATCCTCAGCCGCTCAGCCCGTCTCCTTTTGGGCGAACCTCTGGTCTTCACAACGACACTCCTTTGCTCATTCGCCATGGGCCTGATTTACATGTTCACAGAATCTCTCGGCGTGATCTACACTTCCCCTGGCTTCTCCTTCACCTACGCAAATTCCTCCCTTCCCTTCCTCGCCCTCGCAGCCGGCGTGCCCCTGAGCATCCTCCCACGATTCATCGATCTACACCGCTACCGCTCCGCCGGCACCCTCTCACGACCCGAGATCAAACTCGCAGGTTTCGCTCTGGGAGTCCCAGCCCTGGCAATCGGTCTCTGGATCTTCGCCTGGACGATCCCGCCCCTCGTTCACGTGCACTGGATCGCCAGCTGCGTCGGGCTCGCGCTCGTCGGCTTCGCGGCTACGGAGATCAGCTATACGCTGCGGGGCTACTTGGCGGACTCGTATACGGAGTATGCGAGTTCGGCGTTGAGTGGGCTTGCGTGCGCGAGAGCCATTGTTTCGGCCGTCATGCCGCTGTTTGCGCGGCAGATGTTCGATGGTCTGGGGTACAATTGGGCGGGGACTCTGCTTGCGGGGCTGGCGACGCTTTTTGCGGTCACGCCCGTTGTTTTCCTGAGGCACGGGCCCGACATGCGACGGAGGAGCAAGTTCATTAACTCTGCGGCTGGCACGGTGCGGACAGGGTAATGAATGTGTTCCTGGACTGAGGCCGAGTTTGAACTACGGACCCAGATCTGACGGGGAAAAAAAGCCCGAAAAGACCAAGGCAAAAAAAGTTTAGCGATCACGATATTTCTCGGGAATGCGAATTCAATGGTAAAAAGCCCTATTTTCTCGGTTCTGTGATCTGAAGTTGCCGGGCGCACTCTGCATACCAAGCATTTGAAGATCTGCAACGGCCCGCCCGCCTGCATGCATAGATAGACTTTTGAGGTTCTCGGAACTCTAAACTAATCGCTCATCATCATCATCCCTGGTCTGATAACCTCGCCCTGTGATGTGAGCATGCTTGCGAATCTACAAGCTTTGGCTCGTGCCGCGGCAGCAGTGGCTCCGGGTTCATGTCGACTCGAGTAGCCGGCGCGAGACACTCGATTGCAATTCTCGCAAATCAAAAAGCTGGAGTATCAGTCCTTGCATTATTCTCCTCTCCCGAACCGTCTCGATCCATGAAACGCGGCGGGGCTCGAAAAGGAGAAAAGGTCTGCACTAGCCCATGGCTCGCCGTACTCGCAAGGAACATGGCTCAAAGACAACCTCTCAACGGCTTCGGACACAAAGCGGCTTCCGTTTCTTCGTGTTTCTCCGCGGTAGTTGGGCATGGCAATCAACGAAGAGGGAACCCCTCAGTTTCAGTGATCTGAGACACCCCGTGGAGATACTGATCTCGGCACCTGTAGGGCACGGGCTGCACACCCGCGGTCGAGACCACGGTTCGGCAGACCGGCGTGCATCGTGTTAACAAGCGACACCGGGCCAACGACGAATGGGTCCTGAGCCTTGGGACGTGCCTTTTGACCAGAGCCGCATCTGAAAGTCCGCCGAAGGTCGGGCAGGCCGAGCAGGCCGAACCTCGTCGCGACCGCCCCCCTTGAGATCTACGTTGAGGGAAAGTTCACGCGAGTGATCTCTCGTTTTGGAGGTGTACAAGACGACAAGACATGGAAATCAGCATTGCGATTGCTTCAAATATGTTCAATTCCAGGATACGCTCCCAAGACCGCCTGCCCACCGGTGTGAATGAACAAGATATTGCCTTCCAACTCCCCCGCAGCGACCCGCTGCATGATACCCGTCATCGCCTTGCCCGTGTAGACCGGATCCAGCAACAGCGCCTCCGCTTTGGCCGCAAGATGTATCGTCCGCTTCGTCCGCTCGTCGCAATACCCGTAACACCCAGCCGTCCAGCGGCCGTCGAGCCTGACATCCTCCATCTGTACCACGGCTCGGTTCAGACCGAGTAATGCAACCGTGTCTCGGGCGATCCTCAAGACGAGCCGACGCTGCATCTCAATCTCATCGCCGAAAAGCTCTATTCCGTGGACGATTGGGGCCTCGTTCCTGCCGCTTCCCTGACTGCCGACCCATCCTTCGGCTTCTGCGAGCTTGAAGCCTGCGATTATGCCGGCCAGCGTCGAACCGCTCGCGCATGAGACGACGACGTGGTCGAATCGGCCGGATCCCGGTAGCTTTCGTCTTTGCTGCATGCTTCGCTGTTGAGCGAGGAATTCGAAAACGAACTCCGCGTAGCCCAGTCCACTCCCTGGCATGCGGCTTGCGCCGGTGGGTACGAAGAGCACCTTCTCACCAGCGTCTTCGAGAGTACGGACAAAGTCCAGAGCTCGCGATTCGAGGCCGGCACTCTTGCCATCTTCTGAAGACGAGTCGGAGACTGGCGATGGAGGAGCCGTAGGCGAAAGATATCGGATATGAGCGCCAAAGAGACCGCTGAGCTGGACATTGCCGGAAAATGTGTTGCCGTACTTGTCGACTTGGTCTGAAAGTGGTGGAGGGGCGTCGTCGAGTAGAACGTAACATGGGATGCCGAGCTTGGCGGCGACCTGAGCAGACTGTCTGCAGCAGTTGGACTGGATGCCGCCTACCGTTGCTATTGCTGTCGGTATACCCTGCTGTTTGAAGGCCAGGGGAAGAGTGTATTCCAGCTTCCGTAGCTTGTTGCCGCCGGGGCTGATGCTTGAACAAAGATCGTCTCGGTAGACGAAGAGATGGGGCAGAGGTCCTGTTCTGCTTTGCTCTGTTTGGCTTTGAAGTATTGATGTGAGGTTTCTGAGATGATCAATTGGCGGCGGCGATGGGAGCAGAATGTCGAGTGTCTCGAAGGCATCGAAAGCCGCAGGTAGGTATGTGTCTCTCATGTTGTATCTGGTCAGCGAGTCTGATCGATAGTAGCTTTTGCAAGGAACGTTGCACGTTGCGATACATGAAGTACTCATGAAGCTGTCAGGTGTATTCTTGACCCCCTCACGACAAGAATTGAGTTTTGAAGATTCTGCTGTGTTGTCGGGAGTTTCAACTCCTCGCCCGATGGAGCCAACCATTGGTAGACTGATGCAATGCCGACAATACCGTCGCGTTTCGTGCAAGATCATCGGAATGCAGTGGTTCAGCTTTCGGACGTCACCAATCAAATATTGCCTTCTGCACGTGCGTAATCCCACCCTCTGAGGGGAAGTGCTGGTGTCTGGTCCAACTTGTGGTTGACCCTGGATCGCGGGTCTGAATGAACATGTGTGAAAAGTCTTTTCAACCACCCGTCAGCTGAGGTCCCTACGCTTCCGTGAGAATTGCGCCATTACGCTGCATGTGTCGAGGTTCCTGTCCCAAAGCCTGCTTGTAGGCGTTCGTAGTATAGGATAGCGCAATAACGGTAATCGACAGAAGAGGAAGATGGGGATCGTCTCCACTTTCGCAATCAAACAGAATGAGTACGCGATATCTGCACCGATTCAGAGATCCGACTCGAACATATGGCGACAACCAGGCGACAAAACAAATTTCAACGAGCGATGCAAAATGCCACCCCAAGACAGGCTGACAATTGTACACAAACGCCGTGCGAGATGGTTTCTTTGTACACGATCCTTCGCATGCATAATATTTGCCCCCTGCTCGCTGAGGCGTTGCCAAGTTCAGTAGCTCACAGCTTGCTGACCCTGCCAGCCAGTCGCTGCCTACCGCTGTATGCTTACCATCAGCAGTAGCTGTCGCGTAGAACATGTCATGTAAGCATGACACCGGAAATATCTGTGATTGGGTACAAATGCGTGTCTCCGTCGACCACGCACGTTGCGGGCCCGGTTGTTGGGGCGGCGTCGAAAATTGAGTTTGCATCGAACGCTGGTACCCACAGGATCTTCAAATAGTGTGAGAAGACCGAAGTCCCAAGCAAACGACGCTTGCCTGTCTCGTGAATGCGAGCATCGATCAGTGCCGGTAAGTGGTTCCGGACTGAGAGGGTTCCTGTTCAATTCTGTCATCCACCCATCAACAGTGAAGATTAACCTAGGCATCATCTTCAAGAAACGCTGTGCGCAAATTTTGCAACAAACTTCGATGGACAAGTCCAGTCGGTTCCTGGAATGACTGAAACCCCGTTGATTTGACAGATGCCGTTTTCGTTCAAGGGCGCCCAACCGTAGATGCTGGGCCAAGCAACTGAACATTCCGAGCGACCAGCTCAGTAACAGTCGCAAGCTCATTCGGAAACCATCGCAAAAAGTCGAGGAACACGTCACCTTTCCGAGATGTTGCTTAACACCCGCATTATCCCCCGCGGCAGCAAAAAGAAAGTCGCAGGTCGAATAAAACTGAAGCAGAAGCAAACTCTTCCCGGGGTATATGTTTAACATTTGAGGCTGTTGTTCAACATCTGCAAATCACCACCATGGCATAATCAGGTGCGAATGATAGCAGGCTACCAACTTCGCTGGGCCCGGCTCAGTTGGTTAGCACGGGAATATGGCTTAGCGGTGCTATAGTCGGTACTCGATGCATAGCTAAAGCCTGACCCAAAGATCAAAAAATCCTTGCAAAAAGGGTTTCTGGGACTTCCAGTTTTGTAGTTCGTCGGTTCGATTCCGCGCATGTTCGCTTTTTTGCGCTCTGTGTGCTTTCCTGTTTGTGAACAAATTGTGGCAGGAGCTCTGAGGTGAAGGCATGCGCCAAGACAGGAAGTGAAGACTGGCAAGCGTGAGTCTGAGGTCGGTGTCTGGGCGCTCGCTACCCCTCAGGAGAGCAGAGACAAACAAATCGTAGATGAGCAGCTCTCGCAAATCGACTGCGAAGGGCTGTTGGCGCGATAGAGGTGCACGAGTGGACAGGGAGCCGAGAGGCGCGTTCCGCTGTATTACGCAGGCGAAAACGAAGCGCATCTAAAAGCGTGCCAACATTACGAAGGAATTCATCGGAGAGCCACTATGTTTTCACTTGGAATCCATATCGGTACTGGGTTCCATATCGATTGCAGCGCAGTTTTCTACGATCGTGTTGGTGGGTCCGATGTATTGGCGATGGGACCACGTTAAGCAAAACTCTGATAAGTATATTCGGGCATGTCGACATCTCCGCGCTCGACTGTTTTTCTGGGGTTCGAATTAGGCTCCCCTTCACCACGTACATTCCTCAATGGTATTTCTCGCCAGGGTAAAGACCTATGATCACCGTCAGCTCTTTTCTCATCTCTCATCCACGTCAGATCAGGTGGACACTGCGAAAGTTCACCAGTCAAGCTCAAATTCGCACTCAATGGTGGATAATGGCCGCGGATCAGTCGACCAAAGCTGAATTGTTTGAAGAAATCTATCGTTGTTCCCGTCGCGGCAACTGCCATGCGTCGTTTGGGACCAGAACTCGCTAATCCGATCTGTGTTCAAGTAGTGCCCGCTGCTCCGCTAATTCGCCCAATGACGCCTCGGAACCAAAAAGGAACCATTTATCCATCCAAATATTAGTCGTTGCAGTGTAGATTCATTAGTTGACCTCGATGACTCTTGCCTGTGTGTCATCTGTCTTTGCTGACCAAGGAACCCAGGAGGCGATCGTGCTTCCAAAATAGATTGCAATCAGCGCAAGCAAGAGCGGCATCTGCCAAGAATTAGTGTCGTTGTTAGCAAGGAGAAGGCAAGGGCTTACCCAAAAATATTGCAAATTCTTGTCGTTGCTGAGTCCCTTCACTTTTCGCGCATGAGTGGCTCTCAGATTTTCTCGGTGCTCCGTGTCAGAGTCAGCTGGGGAGTCTGTCGCAGTCGCCGATCGAGATGTGCCAATGTCGGCGACCGTCGCCGCCTCCAGCTTCGCGTTGCGGGCTTGGGCTGAAGCTACAGCTCTTGCCTTGTCATCCAGGCCTTCCTGAGTTCCCTCTGGGTAGATCTCGCTGTAAGACGGTGGCAACGAAGGCGTCGGTTGCGACCCTGTGAAGAAATCCCACCATTTGTGGTCGCCCTCCTTCGATGAGCCAGTGCTTTCTGTAGGACTACTAGGTCGGGACGAACGCTGCGGCACAAGGCTGCTGAATCGGCGGACCATAGCCGGGGCTTGGTAGTTTGGCAGGGGAGGAATATTTGGTAGCGTCGGCATCTGGAGATGGGGAAGTATGCCTTCAACGCTCTGCTGAAACTGCTGGATCTGTTGCGCTAGTTGATCCCGCCAGGCAACCATAGCTGCTGCTGCCGTAATCGGTTCAACCACATTAGGGGGCTGGAGAGTTGCTTCGGCAAGCACGGTGCTGCTACGCCTTGAACGGTGCCAAGAACGCGTTTTCACAAGGGTGAGGGGCTCAAGGTCCTCCTCCTCGTCTTCATCGGAAGATGAGTCCCAGTCGTCTTGATTCGCATATCCGCTCATTGAACTTGCACGCGTTCGAGGAGGCGTTGCCAATGCAAACGATCGCAGGCTACTGCCTCGGCTTGCAAGACTCGATGCACCAAAGCTCCTTGAACGCAAATGGGGGCTTGTGTCTAACATCTGCAACGTCAGGGAGTCAGTCGTCAGTTGAGCGGCGGTGTAACCGAGACGACTCTGAATGTGTGGGTGGGCTCCTGCGAAGCGCAGCCGTCTCACGATCTGCGGACGGTTGCGGAGACTAGCCATGTGGAGAGCAGAGAACCCGTTCCGATCTGGCAAGTTTGGATCCGCACCTCGAGCTAGAAGAGCTGCGACCAGACGCTGGTAGCCCAGAGACGCCGCCAGGTGGAGAAGTGTCTGGCCGTTCGACCTTTGCATGTCCAGGTCAGCTGGATAGGGGCTATCGTCCATGTCGATGAGCTCCAGGCATCGCATTACCGTTGCTTCGGTATCCTCGGCCAAGTTGCTGAACGATGCTGAGCTCATTTGGCGGTATTGACCATTTCCCGAGCCATACGAGTTCCAGCCACTTGAGCTCTCTCGTGCGCCAAGCGCTTTGCGAGCAAAATCAGCGGGATCCCCGGCCTGTCCGCCAGTCATCTTCTGCGACAAAACAATGAAAGCCTGTCTGAAAAGATCCTGCTCTTCGTCGTCCACATAGACAAAGCTCTGCTTGCCCACTGTTCTGATTGTCGAAGCGAAGTTTTCGAACTGATGTTTGAATGTGACAGGCACCACTCCAGGACGATCTGCGGGTGGCAGCAAACAAACAAGTGTCGTCTCGCCCCAATACGTGGTGGTCGTTGCAGGCGAGTTTCCAAAGACAACCTCGAGGCCGTTGAAGAAACCACTACCAAGGCAGGTCACCTCGATTCCACCAGCGACAGGCCCCTCGCCAGGCACGATCTTGTTGATGACGGGTGCTCGGTGGAAAGGCTGTGCTTGAGGTTGTGCAACATTGTATGCTTGACTAGGGCGTTGAGGCATGTTCTGCATTGCAGATATGGTCTGGGGCGCAGGACTTGCTGCGCGGCTTTGTAGTCTTGAAGATGGAGCTGAGAACATGGGCTGGGAAGGAGCGTTCGTGTCAAAGCTTTGAGCTCTCGCTGTATTGGCCCAGAAATCGTTGTTCGTTCCACTGTCTGGCGTTGGGGGTCCAGAAGGGAAGGAGGGTGTTCGTTGCTGTCCAGCGGACATTTGAGAGACGGTTGTGGGGAAAGTGAAACCGAAAGGAGAAATGGCTGATGTGGGTACAGACTGAGGTCCGGCGTTGCTTGCACTTGCTGCGCTGGGAGTAGTGGGATTGGGCGCTTGCGGATTCTGAGCTTTAGTCATCATCAAGCTTTCCGGCACTTTTGGGCCTCCATTTGCTTTCCTTCGTTTGGCAAGGTGTCCATTTGATGAAGCTGGGGAAGTTTGCCGGGACCTGTTTCTCATTTTCGTATCGTTTTGTCCCGTAGACACAGAGGCGAACGGGCTGAAGCCAGAAGATTGCATAGGCATTGGCACTTGTGTCGTTTGCAATGAGGCAAGATCGTTTGACGAAAATGCATTCCTCGACAGCTGACTGAAGTTTGATGCATCAGGCGAGTCTGCAATGGTGGAAGTCCCTCCTTCGACCCAGTGTCCAATCTGCTGTGCCACGGCGTCAGTGTTGAGTGGTCCGGTAGTTAGTGGCTGAGCCTTGTGATCGTCTGTGATGATGATCGGATCGCTCATGGCTTGGCCTACCACCTGTCCTTGATGGTCTTTGAGGGTGATGATGACCTGAAAACCAAGCTTCTCGGCGTGATGGCGGCAATAGCAAGCGATGCGCATGGGCATCTTGATCTGTTTAGAGCCAGGAGGGAAGGTAGGCGCGGTTCGTCCACGTTTGTCGACATTTGGCTCATCCTCGGGATCCTCCCACTGCCGTACTTCAGTAGTATTAAAGACAACCACTCTTCTCGCTTCGTCGCTGGTCCATGCTGCTTCTTCCTCAGGTTTCTTCGACTTCTTCCGCGCCGCGCGCTTGCGTTCCCTCGTGATACAGCCCCTACAGATGTGAACTTCACCGCCGTTGAGCGGATTATCTGGGTCCTCCGGTCCCATTGCCTCACGCGGCAAAGTGTCTTTCTCTTTGGCCTCCATCTCGCGTGTCTTCGCTGCTGCGGTCCGGAACGCTCGCTCGCGCTTGGTCGGATCTTGCATTGCGCTGGTACATACTAGCATGGAATGGAGCTCCAGCATATCGGCAGATCGTTCAGGCGAAGGTCGTGCGATAAGCTTGGGCTTGGAAATCGTGTGCGTAGGCAGGTGTAACTTCTCAACTCCATCAGGCATCGGTGTGATGGTAATCTTCATTGGTATTTGCGTCTCAACCCGAGACTTTGGAGGAATTCGGTGAATATGTAACTGGCTGCGTGGCAGCGGAGACGTAACAGAGGATCTCTGCCGGGCGGGCGTGCCGCTCGATGCTGTAGGCGATGTTCGAGACATCGACGGCGATTGAGACGTCACGCTTTCTGTCTTCACTTGTGCAGCTACTTCGGGAATGCGAGCATGTTCCCTTGACGGAAGGGCCTTCGCTGACCGCATGTGGAGATCGTCGCTCATTGCCGTAGCGGAACCACCGGGTGACTTGATTGCACTCGGGCTGGGACTGCTCGCGGCGCTGTCAAAATCAAAGTCGTTCGCCATCGCCTCGTTCACCAGTCGCGAATCCAAAATGCTAGGAAACTGGTTTCCTGATGCGTCGTTGGACATGATGGGCTGGAGGTATGCAGCGTCTCGAGGTACGTGTTTCGATCCATCCAGCATTTCGATATCCGTCTGAAACGACATGGAAGACGATTTCCGCTTATGGCGTGCGGAGTCATCCGATAACGAGTCCTCAGATGAGTCCTCCGGAGACGACGCAGGGGGAGCAATCGCGGTCTGGGTAGGTTGCGCAACATCCTTGAAGCTGGAGATTGTCGACCGCTGCGGAGAGGTTGCAAACATTTCGTCCATTATGCTGTCCTGATCCGCGAGCGAATTGCCAAAGAAAACATCGTCGTCTTGCATCGTGTCGCCGGATGTCTCGAAGAACATGTCGTGTCCGACCCCGAACATTGGGTCCCTGTGTGAATTCATTTCTGCTGTATTATTACGACACCGTGTATCCCTGCTCCTAGTACCCCTCAAGCACAGTCAGATTCCTCGTCCTCCTCTTCTATAGATGACCAGCGTCGGATTGGGTATCAGACTCGAGTTGGGCGGTTGGCGGCGAAATAGGGAGCCCGCTTTACAGAGCGGAACTCGTCTGAGGCTGCATGAACGTAGCGATGTCGACAAGGCACGCGTCGAAGTCGAGGGAAGCTGATCACAGACGTGTTCGTTATTGAGCAGGGTGGGAGGTGTTCATGGCGAGCGCAATAACGTCTGAATTCGTGCTCGTCTGCAAGGCGGCCGAGTCTTTACTCAACAGTCCAGCGGTCGGTCCCATTGGCGGGCGGCACATTTGCGAGAATGTGTAGAAAAGAGCAGAAAGGATGGCCGGGTGTCAGCTTACGAGTTACGACACACCAGCAAGTTACCGTATGTACACCAGCAGGGAATCCAGGCCCTCCACTACCACAACCTTGCCAGGGCACTCGATCACTGTGCTTCATAGCAGCGCATGCCAATTGTTCTGCCCTGCACAGGGTTATTTCGACGGACTTCAAGGCACGGCTTCAACGCCTGAGCACGCCAATAGGCGCCCAGCAGGCCAGCTCCCCTCCTCCACCCTCACCTGGCTGCCAGTCTAATCCTATTTGGATTTTCATCGGAGCCGCCCATAGCACAGACACGAATCCGAGCTCTCACCAGGGCACCACCATCGCGAGCCGCTCTGCAGCCGTCCACAGCAGGCATCCGATATCGCGCCTTCTAGCTGTCTCGCGGGCACTAGTCGTCTCGTCTAAATATTGTCTAGGGTGTCAACGATAACGGTGGATTCCTAGCCAGGGGACACAATATCTCGACCCTGCTTGAGCCGTGGCGTACGTTGCACTACTGTGTCAGCATCTTCGGATACAAGCCAAGGTTGGTAAAAGAGTTCAGTCAGAAAATGCAATGACATATAGTGTCCAAAAATGTCGCGACCAGTCTCCGCAAAGAAGCCTTGGAGCCTTTCCAGAAGGCATGGCATCACGTCAGCTCAAACCCCCACGTGCTGTCCAGACACGGAGGCTCGCGAGTTGTTGGGAACCTTCTATTGCTGCCTTCGGGACGTATATCAGTGGCGGCATGTTCTATGTGCGGGACTGACCAGGTGTCATCTCTTGCTCTTCAGCATGACAGTTTCTTCGTGTGGCTGTTACTTCACCAAGTCGCTTTCAACGGCAGCAACTGTGTTGAGCCTCGGACCTGATCAAGTGCGAGACTTGCGATGCTGACCACGATGTGACGGATCATACTGATTCGACTCGTGACTGCTGGTCTGTACTCAGTGTCCCTTCACTCGTCACCATCAGCACAGTCGGCTAGGGTTTTGACGTGACACGCAGTGCGTGTCGTACACCACAAATTGTCGGTATACAGTCCTGTTGAAGCTTCTCTGTGGTACAGACTTCGTCATGTTGGCCCTTTTGCTCGTACTGGCATACGGTTGAGACTGTCGAGACTATGTAGGTCGCTAAGTAGGTTCCGAGTCACGTGTTTGATAGCTACTACTTCATGCAGCTGCGACCGCGTAACTTCACGCATGTGCCGTGACAGGATTCTAGTCGAGGCAGACTGCATCATGTTTCAAGACTTTTTCATATTGTGGCTGAAGGTGGGTGGTGGGCAGACCGACATAGAAAACCGGATGGAGATGCGGCAATAATTGACATCATCCTGCAGCTGCAATCTGTTCAATGGCATTCAGGCAATAGCTGACTATGGAGTTGACACAAAGCCCAGTCACATGGTCGCCACGTACTCCAATGTTTAAATTCCTTCAGGGAACGCCTCTGCCAGCCCTCGTTGCCTTTGCAAGCTCACTTTGTGCCTTGTTCTCCGCATATCTTTGGTAAATTGGCATGTAATGCTCGCGATCACTGAGAGTCTGGGTAAAGCTCGGACGACTTATGATCGCGGCTTCCCACCGCCTCCAGCGGGCCCACAACTTTTCATCGTCACTGCCCTTATTCTCAGGTGGGATTCCCAGGCCACCTTTGAAGTGGTCAAAGATCCAGTGTCGAAGCGCCCAGGGTCCGAGCTGCACGTCAACAATACTGAGGTCCTGGCCTCTAAAGAAGGGGCCCTCGGGGTCCATCGCCTTGGTGAATTCCTTGATCTTGTCGAGATAGTCATTGCGGACTTCTTCCAAGCTCTGAGCAGACTCTCCTTCAACGTGTTGGAGGAATCGATGAAAGCTGGGGATGATGCGTGACGTGACGAAGTCAATCCAGATTCGGGATACAGCTCTTTCGAACGGGTCCTTTGGGAGCAGACTCGGCTCGTGGTCTGGGTACGCTTCCTCAAGAAATTCTGATATGACAGTGCTCTCGTATAGCGGCTTGTTGTCGTACTCCAGGGTTGGGACGAGGCCTCTGGGGTTGAGAGCCAGGAATTCTGGTTGCTTATGGTATGGGTTCACCTTGTTGAAATTAATGTTTTTACTTCGCATCAGGTCTGTGGCGCAATACCTCGATGTATTTGTATGGGATTTGCTTTTCCTGTAGGATTACCCACGCTCGCTGGACTGCTCAAATTAGTATGCCGTCCACAAATACTATTTCCAAAGGCAGTACCAAACGGGCAAAACCTCAATGTCACATGTTAGCTAGTGGAAGCTGGGACGACGCGCCTTCGAAGCATACCATCCTGCATAGAAGACAAGAGGTGCATCGCTCCTGTGCTCGGCTACAATCTTGGCCGCTGGGCCGGTCGCCTCTGGATGAATGTCGGCATCGACCGGAGGCATCCTGGATAGCGTAGCTGAATGTGGCAATCGAGCTTGACTCGAGAGTAGCGCTCGTAGATTCAATGGCGCAGTGGCAGACAATAGACAATCCAGTCGCGATTGAAGCAGCAGCTCAAAAGCTTGGTGGAGCGGCAACAACAGGTCGACGAAAGCGGAAAGAACCTGCAAGCTTGCTGAATATCACGATGAGTCGCGCCTTCCCGACACAAGTCAAGAAAGCGCCTACAGTGCAGTCGGGCTTTTATATGGCTGGGCGGCCTCGCACTATTGTTCCAATGGCATCAGGGATCCGCCGTTTTGTTTGGCTGGGCGGGCAGTGAATAGGAAGGCAACGACGGGCAACGACATGATAAAATGCTTGCCTCAAATTTGCAATCCCAACGTCCTGCGTCATGCCCCGCCCGTGCGAACGTCAACCCTCCCCGATCCTCCAAGCGTCACAGCAGACCTCCATTCCGTCGACGGGGCACTTCTAGCATGAGTTCTTCTGCAAACGACCCGCCAGCTGTGCCTGCGATACCGCCCGAAGCGGCTGCCAGGCTCCCCAACGAGAAACCATGCTCAGGCCAACTGACGCATCTGCCCACCCGTGCTGAGGCCCAAGCAATCTTGACACTAGCAGACGCCTATGTCCTTGAAGTTCCAACGAAGGGTGCTAACGACATCCTTCTGTGAGAGCCACCTCTCAAACTCAATCTAGTGGGTCCCGGCTGACAACTAATAGTGACGTGGACAAGGTGGTTGAGAAGGACAAATCGATCAACCTCTCACACCTGCGAAGATTCGCCAAAACCAGCAACCTCCCCAAGTTCGTCGCCGATCGCCGCCGCGCGCTCGCGCTGACAGCCATTACACCCAAGGCCTCACTGCCCGCCAAGGCAGTTGAGCGACTGAACCATGCACTCACTACGTTGGACCTGAATAAGCCCAAGGACGACAACACGGCGAATGGCGACAGTACTCCTCCCGAGGACAAGGCAGAGGACGAGCCCATGTTCTTGCTTGTCGGTCTGTGCAAGCTCGTGTCACTGGAAGCGATTGAGCCCATCATTAAACAATACGGATGTCGCAAAGAGATTCTACGAACCAGGGTGCCAGTTTCAGCCCCGATGAACCCTAGTCTGGCGAGGGAATGGAGCGATCTCTACTGGCCAACTACCTATCGCAAAAACACACCTCTAGGTCCACATCCGAGCGTGGTCAAGCAAGCAACGGAGACAGTCCGCCCGAATGTTGGATTTTGGATGGCGCAGGTGACAGCCATTGCCAAAGCTGGCTACAATGCGGGCTATGGCCCGGCTATCGGTGCGCTGGTCGTCGACTCAAAGGGTGCTGTTCCGAATGTTCCCGTTGCGATTGCTTGTGATGCTCGTTATGGCATTGGAGATGGAAGTTGCAAGGCCCGCGACAACATCATGAACCACGCTGTTATGCGAGCGATTGGACAGATTGGCCGCAAGAGAATGTCTCTGGTCGAACCACCCCGAAAATCACCCGAGGGCGGTATTGTGCTAGACTACCCGTTGTTGCCGACCGAGAAGAAGGTTTTTGCTGGCGATGTGCTTCCACCCGGAGGCTATCTTTGCACTGGACTCGACATGTATCTCACGCATGAACCATGTGTCATGTGTGCACAGGCCATCCTCCACTCCAGGTTTGACAAGGTGGTGTTTAGGCATAGGATGCCTGAGACAGGTGCCGCACTACCCGAACGACCAGGAACCGAGAACGCCGGCTTGGGCTACGGCCTTTTCTGGCGACCAGAACTCAATTGGCGTCTACTCGTGTGGGAGTGGACTGACAAGCCCGTTCACACAAAAACAGGAATTGCGCCGAATGTACATGCATAGTGTTGCGTGTATGACAAGTTGGGGGAATTCGTTTATGATGCATTGCTTGGTGTTGGGGTATTCTCGCATTTGAACACCGTGATTACGCCATGGTTCTTTTGTTGTATGATCGGACAAGGAATTCAGGGCACAGCCCGAGTACGCGTTAGGTACAAGTACTCATTTTGGGATTTCGATCGCAGACTTTTGATACCCAGCAGAACTAGGTCTGCACTTGCCACGAAATTCATTTCTTTAGAAAAAAAAACATGCACAGCCCTGAGGATTCAATGTTAGTCGTAGACTAGATCTGAGAACGTTTGAATTCGGCTGGTCAAAGTTGACGAGATGGAAGAGTCATTTGAAGCAGAGAGATCTCATGTGCAAAAATGCCAAGCCGCACGTACCAGCTCGCGTTGCATCTCATGAGCGACGTATCCACGCAGTGCATGCCAGCACTAAGTAGCTTATCTGATCCTCGCTGACGCCAACTCCAGAACGTCCTTCGACCTTATGAAAGATTGATCCGAAGCGTGCGGTTGGGACCGCGTGCGCATCGAAGTAGCTGATCAACTATATTGACCGCCCCCCATCAGCAACAGACCACGACGGCGGTAGACTGCGCTCAGGATCATGCAGCCCCGATAGAATGGATCAACCTGCAGCTTCAAGCAGCAGTAAAGTCAAAGGTAAGATGAGACTGAGAAAGCGCCATTATGGAAGCTCATAGTGCCTATCAGTCGAGTACCACGACCCGCACAATGTGTTCCCCTGCATTTCAGCAGATCTCGAAAGCAGACTCCCTCTCAGAAACCTGAATTGGAATTCTCCCGGGCGACCTCTGCGACTTATAGAGACCCTGTATACCGAGTTTGAGCCAGCTCAGGGAGATCGCGGATCACAATCTACCGAGCCCAGTTCAAGCGATGCTTTTGGGCAGAGAGCTGGGAGCCAGACCGTGCGCAACCGTGACTCTGATGGCACTGGAGCACGAAAGGAGAGGCGCCACCAGTTCCCAGGTCTACGACAGACTCCCTACCTTAAGGTTCTATTGGTGAGATGTGACGATACTGATACGTACAAGAGCACCACTCGCAAGGAGATACGCGAATGGATCAAAGCACATACGCCACCATCGCAGAAGAGCAGCAAGAGCAGCAATCAAGAGAACCATGATGCCTTTGAGCATATGATTCTACATGTGGTTTTCCCCGATATTGATCGAAAGGTGACTTGGCCACATCGGAATTCCACAAAGATCCTTGGATACCTCCGTGACGACTTTTGCGGTTCATCGAAGAATGCCGTCGACCGTATCGCTCAGATCCCGTCGACGAGGGTCTCGGCTGGTGATGAGGGTAGGGCAACGATTCCGGATGCGACCTTTGGCAAGCAAGCTGGCGATGCGTGGGAGGCATGCTTGAGCACGGTGAAGCAGCTAATACTCTCCTCCTTCGACCAACGTGTCCGCCAATACGAGGACGACATCAAGGAGAAACGCGCTCAAAGATCATTGCCCGGTTGGAACTTTTGCACCTTCTTTGTGCTCAAGGAAGGTCTATCGAGGGGTTTCGAAAGCGTTGGGTTGGTGGAGGATGCACTGAGCGGCTATGATGAGCTTCATGCTGAGCTTGACAGTGCCATCAGAAGCAAGAAGGGCGCCGATGGTGCTTCACAAGACGCTACCATCTTTCGAGACGTCACACCAGAGATCGCAGCCCTTGTTAAAGATGGCATGTCAGCTCAATCTCGAGCTCTGTCCTTCTTTGACAAGCAGGTTATCGACGCAAGCAAGAAGCCGTATAGGGACCTGATCCTTTCCAGTGGCATTTCTGTCTTTGACTTCAAGACTTATGTCTTCTCTCGAGAAGTCACCCTTTTGGAGAGACTAGGAGGCGCGGACAAGGCTTCTCCTGGAGGCAAGAAGAGCATCGAGCCACGTTACCTCTGCGACATCTGCCAGAGAGCGACGTCTTTCGTCGCATCTGCGGGAACGATTTTACGTGATGATGCTCTGGCTGCAATCTCAGCTTCCGAAACTTTGCGTAAAGAGGACGTTGCTTCGGTACATACTCTCGCACGAACTATAGTTTCAACCTGGACGTATGCCATCTCGTTTCACATTCTAGACATTATGGACAAACAGGATGGTCAGCAAACTCAACCAGCACGCCCAGCATCCCAAACATCGGTGACTGGTGCGAATACTCAGACAACTGCAGCATCAAACGCCCATTACAAGTCTCTGCTATCGAGCAGAAGGGCGGCACTGACTCTCACAGCTCGGCGGGCATTACAGCAGTTGGGGTCCTCACTGGGTTGGAGTTCAGGTTGGGACGCTGCAGCTGAGCTACTCGAAGCTCTCGAAACAGGTGCAGAAGTGGAAGCAACGAACAGCGAGCCAGGAAATGTGGAAGACGGTACTCAGAAGAGCTCTGGCAGCTCGAGGAAGACCTTGAACAAGGCATTAGCATCGCCTCAGTCGTTTCATACCACTTTTTCTTCCCTCACCCAAATTGCTTTGCAGCGACATCAGGAGGCTGGCGATCTGCGATCGACCCGATCTATGAAGGTCGATTTGGCAATCATCAAATTTGTGGAACACGAATACGCCGAGTGCGTGCAGTTGCTTGGCCAAGTCATGCAACAACGGTTTGATCATGCTTGGATCGGATCACAAGCAGCGCTGCTGGTCGTCTTATCTCAATGCCACAAGCAGCTTCGGTCCACCGAAGCCTTTGTTCGCGTGTCCTTGCGACTGGTTGCGTATCTTGCATATACCAATGAGAGTCAACACCATTCGCTTTTTTCGAAGTGGCAACACACGCCTCGTTTGTTGCAAACGTCTGTTGATGCCTCTAAGCAACTAGAGACGCAAATTTCTGCTGATCTTGAAAGATTCGTGGAGTCCATCAAATTTGAATCGTACATACAGTATACAGAGACTGGCCATGGCTTTCAGCTACGTTTGTGGATGAAGAGCCTGGTACTGGCAGGCACAAGCGTCGAAAAATTGATAATAATCCTCAAGAGAATGGGCTCTGACGATGCTTCGGAGCTGCAAATGGCGTCCAGTGGACCTTTCACATTCCAGAGGGGCCTCTCGGAGGCTGCGGTATTCTCAGACACGGTCTATCCGGGCGACTTCACCTTCGAATCAATGGCTATCGAGATGGGTAACGTCAGACTTGTTCACCGCTTTGGCCAGTCCAGGCAAGCACCATCGCGAGGCGTCAGACTCATGGTTAAAGACCTTCCCAAGCTTAGAGTATGGATTCCCTCGTGGGCGCCCAGCTTCAGGATCGACATCTTCGAAGAAGTCGACCTAGACAAGCCAAAATCGTTGGTACTTGCCATAAAGCCCGGCCGTGAGAGTTTGCAAAGAGCTCAAGTACTACTCAAAGCAGCTTCCGCCGGACTCAGATTGCATACTGCACAAGCCAAGGTCGTTAGCGACCAGGGCAAAGTCGGGGACACCTCAAAGCCAGGCCTGATCGAGCTCGAGGGTTGTGATAGTACAGCCCCTGTCCGACTGATCATTCCCTTCCAGATGGACTATGAGCTGAAGGCAATCACCGTCCGCTGCGAGCTCAGCCATGGACCGGACCAAAGTCGGCAGACAATTGGCAAGACTAAGAGTCTGCCCGTCGTGCTGCCACTGGGGGTGAACGTCCAAGACGTCTTCAAGGAGAAGGTTCTGTTCTCAAAATTCTCAATCAGCAGCTCAACAGACATACCTCTACGGGTACTTGGCTACGATCTACAGGGAGCACCCGGATACAGGGCCTCATGCCCACCAAGAGCGAGCCAAGGATTTCCGGTCTTCGGCAGACAGCCCGCTTGTCTCACGTATAAGATCCAGCAAGAAGGGGAGATACCGGCCACCGATGAGCCAGCAAGGCTACGACTCGCCATAACGTACCAGTGTCTTGATGAAGAAATCCTGATGGCTCTGAATGCTGCTCTGAATGACGGCCTTGCATCCAAGTCACTGAGTCGCTATCAGTACATGCTCGAAGATCATATCGAAACTGTGATGCGGACAAAGTTCACGCATTCTGAGCTCGAGTCGGTTGCGTTGCTGCGAGAGGTGAATGTTCCACCATTCGAGCAGATGCAGTGGGGATCGGTTCTGAAAGCACTTCCGGCGGACGAGAGCGATGCTCTGTCCACGTTGCTTCAGAAATGGCACAAGAGTCATGAGACTGTACTCTTGTCAGTTTCACCTGATCAAGGAAACACCCGCAAGATCGACATTCCAGTCGACGTGCCACCGATGCAAGTCGTGCATACTGCAAGACTTCGAGTCATCGACTTGAACAGCACCACGGCCTGGCGCGTCGGAGACGCCATCCCAGCTGAGCTGACCATCAAGCTCACTACTCAATGGGGACGACAAAGTGCACCCACGGCCGATCCGCTGACATTCAATTTCGAACTCGATGCTCCTCCTGATGCTTGGATTATTGGAGGCCAGAGACGCGGGCTCTTCAACCTGGTGGAGGGCAAGGAATTGAGCTTTCCAATCTTGCTCCTCCCCCAACGCGCGGGTCATCTCATGCTCCCTGGTCTTGACATGAGAGTCATCAATACGGAGGCAAGCTCGTCGCAGATTCAGTGCGAGGTGGATTACCGCAGTCAGGGTGAATCTGTCCTGGTCGTGCCGGCTGTTGAGAGACCGACAGTTGGTGTGACCATTGGTGGTGCGCGCCGCTCATGGTTGACAGACGCGGCTTAAAAAGCGAGAACACGCCATTTATGCCAGTATGGGACGAGCAATGATTACAAAATACACATTAGTTTTTGGTGTCTTATATAGAATCTTGCTCCTCGTACAATGTAGTCCGATTACTCAGATTCCCCCTATCGAAACCCATCTCTTGGCAAAACTCAAAACTCAAAGAGCGAGCCATTCCGAGCCGAGGCCCGCTAAACTCAAATGCGACACCAGCTCATATCAAATCAGGGCGCGAGCTGACAATCGCTCTCGCACGCCCCTAATGGCGAACATGATACATAACAGCCGGCTGTGGCTCTCTCGTAGGTCAATCATCCTAATTCCTCTCTGAGCCTTTATCCCGATTCGCGCGCGCAGCAGTAATGGACTCTGGGACTTACGGTTTCCTCGCAGTCGGTGGAGCGGGAGCCGTGGCTGCCGCGTATGGCGCGTCGAGAATCGATTACCAGCGACTCCTGGACTTTAGTAGACCGGGAGGATATTGGAGACTGTTTTGGATCGCGTTGGCGTTGGTCAACATGAAGAGTTTGCCGTTTGCGTGGCATGTACGTGAAGCCCCCCGTCTTTCCTTTATTTCCACCCCGAAACCCCTGTCATTGTGCCACTGTATACAAATCTGCTTGATTCGAAGCACGACAGAGCCATGTTGATACGAGTACCTGACCATTCCCCAGTATCGCCTCATCAAAGGCCTACTGAGCCACGTCACCCTCGGACGCAAAAGACCCATCTCCCCCGGCCCCTCGGCCCTCTTCCAACCCATCATAACAACCTCGCGCACCTCCCTCTGGGAAACCGACTACAACCTGCACAAGTCCAACAGCACCTACTTCTCCGACCTGGACATTTCGCGGATGCACCTGATCACCTGCCTGATGAAGACGGGCTTGCACAGGGCGCACTACGAGCCGCCCACGCCCGAAAACGAAGCCAGGTACGGCAAGTCGGTCGGGGGCGGGCGCCTGGGCGTCATGCTCGGCGGCGTGGCGTGCAACTTCAAGCGGGAGATCAAGCCGTACGAGGGGTTCGAGATTTGGACGCGCGTGCTGGCGTGGGATCGCAAGTGGCTCTACCTGGTCAGCCACATCGTGAAGGAGGGCGCCGTGAGGCCGAAGGGGTATTCGCAGCAGCCGGGGAAGAAGCCGGCGCCGGCGAGGGAGGTCAAGGGCAGTAGCGGCAAGAGGGCGGGTCCGGAGCATGCAAAGGCCTCGGCTGCGCCGGCGGCTCATCCGGCCATCTTTGCGACGAGCATTGCCAAGTATGTTTTCAAGTCGGGACGCATTACGATTCCGCCGGAGTTGGTCCTCGAGCATGGGGACCTGCTGCCGCCGAAGCCGGAGGGCGTCGGAGAGACGCCGGATGGGACTTTGAGCCCTGAGGTTGAGGCGCATGAGCTGACTAACGAGGCTGCGGCGGCGACGGTGCAGAGCATTGCGTCGCTGAGCGGAGAGGAGAATGTGACCGGTCCGGAGGATGCTGCAGATAGCAAAAGCTGGTCATGGGAACGGATAGAGGCGGAGAGACAAAGGGGCATGAAGATAGCGCAGCACTATGCGGAGCTGGATCAGTTGTATGAGGAGTTCACGGGAGACTCCACAGAAGCTTTGGGACAGTGGTAGTGCAGCAACGGGGGTGCTGCAGCGGGCTAAGACACCAAGAGCCAAGATTTTAGCTGCGGAGATATTTCAAACGGTAAGAAGCTTAATTTATTAGAAGTGCAGGGCTTGGGTGGACAAGGACTAGAGATACATTGCGAGATAGAGGCATTAGATGATATTCAGCACCGTCTGCTTCCTTCACGTTACCAGCCCCACATGAGCATCAGGCGAGCGAATGCATACGGTCGGGACGACGTGAAGACGGTCCTCTCTGCAAAGCCTTGCGAAACACCGAAAAGGCTAAGAAGTCGCTCATTCCATCCAACCTGCTTTGCAAACCACCCAGTGCCAGTACCGATACCTGGTAGGACATCTTCATCCACGAAACTTTACAATACCACCTGTATCCAAATACAGCTTTGTCACAACCTCCCGTACGAATTGCCATCCTAGAATTTGAAGAACTTATGATGCTTCTTTTCCTTGTGCTCCTTCTCTTTGTGCTTTCCTGAGGGTGGAGGTGGACCGGAATGTTGTGGAGGAGTTGGTGCAGCATGATGTTGGGGAGCAACGGGAGACGGTCCCCGAGAAGAGCCTCCAGAACGGACATGTGCAGGTAGCCCAGCTGGTGCGCCACCTCCATTCATATTTTGACCACCGGGGCCCATGTTCATTCTGCCCATGGCCGCAGTTGGCGGCTGAGGTCCCTTGGTTGGAGGTGCTGGTGTGGGAGGCTCATCTCGTTCGAAGACATGTCGAGGTGCCTGTCGAGGTGGTTGGTCATAGGGAATATTTAGAGCCCGGCGATTTCCACTCAATTCGCCAAGCTGCCGTACGAAGAAGCTCGGGGTCAGCATGTGTGTGGTAGCCATGTATACATCCTTGTTGAATGATCGTGATATCTCGTAACATGCACGCGATTCAGAATAAGTCGCTCCGCCAGCCATGAAAACGATCACTCGTTGTCGAGGCTCTGCTGCTGATGGTCTGGTCCTTGCCCATGTCGGTTTTGCGCTTCGCAAGGAAGTTTGTTGCTGCCCAATCTGAGCTCGCAAATCCTGATCGCCATCTACCTGGGGCTTTGTGTAAGGAAATAGTAAAGGATCAAGCGTCCCACGGGACAAATCCTCAAGCATGTATTTGACGTTCGGCTCAAATCGTGTCAAGCTCATGTCGTCTTCGTCCTGAGGCGGTGCAGGCTTGCGGGGGAAAATTGGCTGGACTGGCGGCTTTTGATCCTTAATTGACCTGAATGCCCTTCCGCCAAGTAGATCCAAGTTCTTTGCGGGCTCTGTTTCGTACGGTGGCAACTGGGCGTGAGCGAGCAACTTCTGAAGGTCCTGGGGAAAAACGCCATCTCGGTGAATAATGTACTGTAACACCAATCTCAATCGGTCATGTGGTGGTATCCTGTCATCGTCAAGGAGACGGATCATCTGATCCGTAACCTTTGTTGGTTTCTTGAAATCCTCGTCCAAGCCCGTCGCCATGGACTGCTCCACGATGGCGATTTCTGGTAGCTTGCACTTTGAGAAAATGTTCATACATTCCTGTGCCATGTTCAGATGTGTTGTATAAAGCTCTTTGCCCTGTTGAAACTCTGGGAGGCCTGCAATGATGTCTTTGATGCTGCTTAAAGTCGCTGGGTTAGCGTCGTTGTCAGCAAATTGCGGATTCTCCGCCCGGAAACGCTTGAAGTCTGCGACAAGTTTTTCGAGCAAGTCTTTCATGTGCATGTGCCTGTTCTCTACCCAGATCCTGTCCTTTTCACCAAGCTCGAATGACTTCTCTTCCTCGTTTGGCGTCCCTTGACTAACTATTGTACGATAATAAGTCTTTGCGTTGTCTCGATGGTCCAGCGGCAAAAGTTCGTGCACCATGGCCTGGTACGTAAATTCATGTATCAGGGGTGCGAATAAGTCCATGGAACGGTCTGTAATGACAAGCGTACCTCGCGGCCTGGGAGATGGAGTAGGGAAATCTCTGTTGGCTTGTGCATATTGGTCCAGCCCATCTTGGACAAACCGAGCAAGGTGACCGCAGAGAACCGCAGCCTCATGTTGTGGGTTTCGCGGTCGAAAGAATCTGATTGCCGGGTATTCTCCCAATGAGACACAAGTTGAAACAATTTTCTGCGTAAGCTCTTGCATGTGTCGCTGAACCAGCTGATTGCAATCGGGGTGAAAAAGTATTGGAAAGCTCCATGGTTCTCGGAAAAGCACTAGATTTGATTCTTGGGGAAAGAAGTCGATGTTCAGAATCCTGAGCTGGCCAATCTGCTCCCGCGCCCCTCGGCATCGATCGATTCGTTCTCGTAAAGGTGGTGGTAATACTGGCGACTTGTAAGCCTTGCAACGGGGAACTTGGAGAGCCGGGCATACCGGATGTGAAGACCAGAAACGAGCGACGATATTTGCGGCGCTCGATATCGGAGATCAAACAGTCTATCACGTATGCTTCCGGCGAGACCAGGTAGACGGCATCAAGCCCGGGGTTGGGCGAGCGCTTGTTCTCCAGCTGCTCGATCTCTGTCCGCGCAAATCAGTCCGGGCCTACCATGTTGTTCCTTGGCGATTGTTGCCCACTTGTGATATTCTCTTGCAAAATGTCATCTTCGTTCACGACATTGCCAATCAGCGCTCGGCTTGCGTCGTCCACAACGAGGACTTTCCACTGTCGCCGGTAAGTCGCATGTCACAAGCATTCGGGTGTAGCCTACTTCTCCGGGGTCCGTCTCTTTCACAGCATTCAAGATCACTGGTTCATCATGAGCTCAGTCTATGCGTGGGGTTCCGGAGCATCATACCGTCGTGTAGAGCTTGGATTGCGGAGGACATAGCGGCAGGCTATTCCGCCTGCTCATGGGGCGCGGTTACAGCGTCAAAGAGGCTCTGTTCGGTATTATTCCCTGATAATCTTGGTCGCGTGTCTTAATCGTGCAGCGCTTCGGAAGAGGCAAAGTGTCTGCGTGTTTAGGTGGATTGAAACACGAGTTGTCTGAGGGGGCCTCTGACTTGATGAGCGGGTTCAAGCGGGACCTAACGAACTGCTCGGCTTAGTCATGGGAACGACGGCGAACAACTCCGCTCCAGACGCCAGCAAGACGTTGACTAGGTAGTTAGGTAGTCGGAGGCCATCAACATGTCAAACCCGGCCAGCAGAGTAATCAAGATCAGTGTCCCTGGGCTCGCGCCCGATTTTGAGCTGGAGAATCGACGTTCTCGAGCTCCAATTCGGTCATATTGTGAGCCAGCCATTTTCGGGGTTCATTGTCTTGATCTTCTCTTGCAGCGATTTTTTGACTGCAGAGTCACGGGATGAACGAGAGCCTCGGACTCAGATTGGCGGCGTGGACAGAGAATGTAAGGGTCATTCTCAATAAAATCAATATCGAGTTCTGACCAGCGTGTGACACTGGGAATCAGCCCTATTTGACTTCAAGTTATTACGACTGAGCTTGGTCACAAGGATTCTGTTCAAGCCATCTGCTCCACAGAGACAAGTGATGAGTGCCGAAGTGTCAAGAGCTTGTATATGGCAATCTCAGAGGTGCTTTCTGGAAGGAGCTGCCTCTGGTTACCAACTCCACCACGGCACGTCCTCAGCTGATCACTGTGCCTCCGACGCTCAGACGGCGTACATACATGATCAAAGACTCCAGCGCTAAAATCGTAACAAGCCGAATGTATAAAACGGGGTCCGCAGCGGCACCATGGTAACGATGAGTATTGATCATTGGCTTGTGTTTGTGAAAAAGATACCGTCATGAAGCAGGGGCACAAGTCCTGCGGAGATCACACCATCTACGGTGCGCAGCCCGCTTCAGCTCTGTGCAAACTAGGCATTCGTTGCGGCCACCTCAACCGAAAGAAGTAGAATCTGTCTCATTGCACACAGCTCGTTTGCCGTTGGGCGCTTGGGCTGCGCAAGCGGCGTGGAGATGTGGAAAGTCACAGGCGGCTGCATGGCTGCCAAGAAAGATCCTAGCACACACATCAGATGGCTGGGGGTGGATGCCATGGAGCAAGGGGACTGGACACGAGGACACGAACCACTCCAGCTAGGATGAAGCCATAGCGAATGGAAACACAACAAAGATACACCGCGTAAGTACTCAGATACAATACTGTTTTGACTCGCATCTCACAAGCTAGCCCTGCGAATTCCATCACGCTAAGGGAGGAAAGGTGTCTTACGATCTTCATGTGCACGACCGCGGAAGATTTTATGTTACGTATGTTACTGATCGAGATGGCGTTACAATTGCAGGCTTTGCCTCGAGGGGGCAGCCCTTCGTGCTCGGACATATGCATAATAAGCACGTATTCGAGCTGCACACCTGCACTTGGCCCCGTTTGCGCTTCCCTGGCCTCTTGATTTCAGCTCAATAGTCGGCCTACGAGGGGAGAACGATTAACACAGTTTTTTTATACTCCCTCCACTCCCATTTTCTGACGTTCCTCATGTGGACTCAAACTCCCTTCCATGCAGTTCTGCTCCTGAATCTGTTACCAGTTATGGCTCAGACCGCAGCAACGAACATGAGCAGTGTAGCCACACAGCTCCCGGAGATTATCCAACAAGCGCTGGCCTTCGATGCCTCGCAGTGGGTGGGTGGATCGGTGCACGAAGACCCTTTCTACCAGGCTCCAAGCAGCTCAAGAGACGCAGCCCCGGGCACCCTGCTGCGGACAGAGGAGCAGAGCAATGCCAGCCTCTGGGCTTTGCCACCCTCGCTCTCGCTCTCCCGCTTCATCTATCAGACGAAGACGCTGGATGGCTCCTTGGTACCTGCGTCGGCCTTTGTACTCTGGCCCTATAGCGCGCGCAAGCTGGAAAATGGCAAAAACCAGGTCGTCATCTGGACGCACGGCACGTCCGGCATCACGGCCAACAGTGCACCTTCCCACTACATCAATTTATGGCACAACTATCTTGGGCCGTACGCGCTGGCAATGCAGGGCTACACTGTCGTCGGTCCCGACTACGCGGGTATGGGAGTCTCGCAGACGGTTGATGGCAAGCAGATCGTTCATGAATACTGCGCTGCGCCAGCGCAGGCCAACGACGCCATCTACTCTTTTCAAGCAGCCCGATCTGCATTCTCCCAGCTAGGAGAAAAGTTTGTTGTCATTGGCCACTCGGAAGGCGGTGGTGCTGCATGGGCCGTGGCTCAACGACAGGTTGAGCAACCCATACCCGGATATCTGGGCGCTGTCGCCATCTCGCCAGTCACCAACTTCATCAAAAATCCGGAACCAGTACGGTCGTATATTGGCGCGGCGATGATCACAAGCATTATCAACTTCTACCCCAACTCCAGTGTCGCAAATCTCCTTACACCTGCTGGCAGAGAGCGCGTCAACACAGTCAACGCTGTGGGGGGAAATACGCAGACAGTCCTTGCGATCTATTCTGGAGCTCAGATCTTCGAATCTACCTGGACCGAGGATGCAGACATTGTCAGGTACAGTGAGCTCGTATCCAACGGCAGTCGTCCGTTTGCTGGCCCGCTGCTCGTGCTGCAAGGGACTGGCGACCAGTTGGTCAACGAAAACGTCACCGTTGAGGCCGTGGAAGACACGAAGAACAAACATCCCGATGGCGACGTCCGCTTGGTGCTTTTTCCCGGCCTCGACCATAACCCGACCATCACCGGTTCGCAGAGCGTGTGGATGGACTGGATCGCTGACCGTTTCTGCGCCCGCCCGACATGGGAGAGTAGGCTGCCGGCCGAGGAATCCGCGGCACGTCCACTAAATGCAACGTCCAAGGAAGTGAACTGGTATCTTTCTCTTCAAGACCAGTTCTATCAGGTACCCTGATTCTATAGAAACGGCACAGGCGGAAAGCGATCTGCGTAGATCAAGCTGTTAGCTGAAAGCTTGGAATCAATGCCATTCTGTTGCCTCCAAATTTGCCTCTTAGCTCCCTTTCGTTCTGTAGGTGAGCACAAGCCAAAGCCTTCGCCGGAGCGAATTTTACGCTTGGGTCGAAGCCAAAAAAAAATGCATTACTTGCAGTTTCACTCGTCCCAGAGTCTGCTGCAGAAAATCGCTCACCACAACTCGAGTGCAGCAGCTGTGTCAACCGTATACTTCACGGCACAAACGATCCCGGATACCTGCCTCTCCGCGGTGGACCAGCCTAGTAAGCATGCATGCTCCATTTATGTACCTCTGCGGCGCTATAGTGTGCTTTCCACTGCGCCTTGCGATCAAAGGGGCAAATAATGTCGAGCGGGGTCGCATTGATCGACATCGCAAGCCTGTGTTCCTCTCAGTATCATAGCCGCTCCCAGTCGGACAGGACCTTTCGAACACGACCGGTTTCCCAAGCAGGTAATTGCACCCCGAAGCCCAAGCCAAAAGTCATCGTGGCCGGTTACTCTCAAGACTGTCGCTGGGGATGTGTCACAAGCGAAACGCATGTTGATAAAAGGTAATTGTTCTCGTGCTTCGTTCGTTTTTTTCTGAGTTGGTGAAACTACGAATGGAATGAACTGATCCGCATGACACTATTGCAGACACAGAGAACTGATAGCACAATTTGCATACCCAATTCCTAACGTTACAAAATACATCCATGTCCCGATAGTTTCAAGATCTGGTAACATCGATCGTGACCACCTTGTTGATTGATCCAGCTGGAGCCGCATTCTGGCCGGCCTCGGCGCTGGCTATATTTGTGAAGTTACCGTGCTCATTTGGCAGCTCATGCCATGAGCGCCTCCGGCCAAGCAGCTCGTTCCCAGTTCGGCGAATAGACTTGCGAGTGCGCTCCGACTGGTTGCGACTGTTATATGCCTTCATATGGAAGCTGCGGCTGTTGTGCGCCGAGCCCGTTGAAGTCACAGCTCGACTGGTGATGGTAAAAAATTGCGGAAGAAAAGGCCCACAAATACAGATCATTATAGCGTCGACTTCGATCAATGTCCAGATGGCGCCTTTGCCCAGAATGTAGGTCGCCTCTGCCGAGCTTGCATGAACTAACTGAACATCGTATGCTGTGCGGACGATACTTGACACACACCCTCTGCGGAGACGCGATTGTCAGCTCCGAGGAATAATCAGGAAAGCAAAAATACTGAGGGAACTCACAAGATGCCTATCGTAAATATTGCCGCCAGACCGAATTTGCGCGCGGTTTTCAAGTGCAACCGAGAGATCACAAATAGAGGTATGGCAAGCAGAAAGAAGTCAACGAAAATGTTGAAAAAGCCACTGGCAACTTCGACTTTGATTAGGTTGACCGCACAGAATCCGGGGCCTTGTGGGTTCCAGGCTCTGCTGGGCGGTATGCAGGCAAAAACGATCGACAGTACAATGGCAATGTACAGCGACGTGTGGAAACCAATGAACCCGTAGCAAAGTCGAGCTACCATGGAGGTCTTCGTTGGCGCAAAGAATGTGATGAGCTGTAATGCAAGAGCGATCTTTGCAAGAATAATGATCAAACAGTATACAATGTCTATCGCAAAGTTTAACTAGCGTCCAACGCTGTTAGCATCGTTACTATCAACAAACAGGAAGATACAAGTAATTTACCATACCTTGAGAACAAAGATCACATCTGTGGATGGCTCATTAGTAAACTGGAGATTACTCTGCTTGGCAACCATTCCGCTGTAGACTATGCCAACGATCTTTGTGTTTCGTTAGTAGGCCTCTCGCCTTCATTTCATTCGAGGGAGGTATACCCATGCCGAAAAAACAACATCTGGAACACGAAAAAGTATTAGTGACCTTCCGCATAGCTTGCTAGACAATCGGAAGAGCATTTTGGCGGGTTGTCGGAGCTCTAACTTACAATCCACTAAGCTTGACTGCTTTTGGCTAAATCGGCAAACACATCGGACGAAGACGAGGACGGTGACAAGTGACCACGTGATGATAGCGATGGCCCAAATCGATGTGTGTACAGTGCTGAAATCATATGTCGTTCCCATATTCGCTCGGCTTGAAGGGAACTATGGGAGGGGTCAGTCTGCGCCAGAAGAGTGTCCAGTATCTCGCTGCATTTGAGCTCTGTTTATAGCGACCTGCGCCATTATATCGGAGTCAGAGAGTGGCTCCAGTCTTTCTACTTCACGGCCGATCGCTAAAGGAGGGGATTAACGCCGGCCTGACTGAACATCGGAAGCCAATGAAAATAGGCAAAGATCGACGCAGATGCAGACTAGCAGACCGCACCAAACACACCAATACACGAGCACACCATCATACTGCATGCACAGCCCCATTCATCGACGGCACAGCTCCTGCCTGGTAGCCACCGTCGAAGCTTTGAAGGTGATTGGCCTTTATGTCCGCTAGCCGCCGGATGTTACATACAAGATTCAAAAGCTGACATGGGTTTGAACGTGCACGCTGGGTTTTGTCCGTTCCGATGCATTAGGTGCCGAGGGTAATAATGTCAGATCCCGTATGTAGCGGGCAAGGCTGACGGAAAGGATTTAGCACCCGAGAACAGACAATGATACGATCGAAAGACCACCGTACAGCTTCGGCACGACCTACTTCAGGACATCAATTTGATTGTCACTCCTGGAGAACCCAAGACAAGAGAAAATAATGCTACACTCCAAGAGCAAGGGTTTGCTGCATCGAATTCAAAGGTGGACAAGCCACTGTCCAATGAACGCGTTATCTATCGGCTTCAACGCTGCGAAGCTCGCGCTGTGCGCAGTGGCTCGAGATGTTCTGATCTGCCGAGCCCCCTTACGCCTGTCAGCAGCTAGGTCATTGATGAAGTTTAACACTTTCAGCGCCGGCATGTCGGCCAAACGCTGCTTGTCGGCGCAGTCGAATTGCGCCAGCGCATCGGCCCACTTACGCATGCTTACGACCTTCGCCTTCGGCCCGCAGAAGTCCTTCATGGGTTCCATTAGACTTGTCCATTTCGTACGATTCGGATTGGAGACATTGTAATAGGACACCTCTCCTTCTGCTTGGCTTGCGATTGCGAGCTCGAGAATGCAACTGGTAACCTCGTCAATAGGAATCCAATCGACGGCTGGTAAATCGCTCGGGATCATAGCCAAGGACCGAGACGTCTGCATTATGCCGGGGAATGCTTCAGTCTCTGGCCAGCGGGGTCCACTAGGAGCGCGTGAGCCGGCAACTTGACCGATGCGTAACACCGTTGCGTTGATCCTTGGTGCCTCTGTCGCGGCTTGGTCGAGCATTCGTTCCGCCACAAATTTGGATTCGCTATATCCTGTCGGAGCACAAGCCGCTGCATTGTCCACCACCTCCTCGGGCACGTCGGTCATCGAAGAAACCGAACTGATCGAGGATATGTATATTAGCTTAGGCGGTGATTGAAGCTCGGCAAAGATTGCCAGGATGTTGCGTAATCCTATCAGACTATCTTCAAAAGAAGACAAGTCTAGGTTAAAATCGACTCGCCAAGCGTTGTGAATGAAGATGTCGCAATTTTGAACCCGGCTGAGCTCAGCTCCCGAAAGTCCTAAGCGGGATTGCGTAAAGTTGACCGTGAGAAATATCAATGGGACTTCCTGAGACCCTTGCGAAGGTACAGAGCGTGTTGAGCCCCGCCGTTCGCTCCACCGCATCTGGGCTTGACCGGATCGGTTGAGGCATATCACTTCCTTGACGCTCCGCGAAGCAATCAGTGTTTCAACTAGCGCAGCGCCTAGGTTGCCCGTTGTTCCAGTGACCGCGATCGTAAGCAGTGGTGTCCGCTCGGCGTTCAGTTGTGTGCACGTCGTGTGATCTTGCGAGCGCCCTTGGCTTGCAGATACGAAGCCTGACATAATCTGAGCACGGGTGTCCTGCAGTCGGGCTGCACGGCTGATGGTATCATCCACGCTTACGTCTTTTACACGAGCGAAGATCGCAGCAGCAAGCTTCTCGATGCTGGGATTAGTGTAAAGAATGTTTGGTACAAGCCAGGACCTTTTGCCAATCTGGTAGGCGATTCGTGACACAGTATCCACCGTCGACAGCGAATCCAGACCGAGCAGATAGAGATTGGACGAGTCGTGTGGTGGGCCATTTAGCATGACATGCGCGACGGCTGATCGAACAATGTCATAAATTTCCGCGCGAGTGCATTTTTCTCCATCAAATCTGCTATGATTCTTCGGTCCAGCCTCCGCCTTGCTGTACAAAGTCCCGATCTCTGATTCGTAGGTGGCAATTGTAGTCTTACGGACGACTGATCCCTTCCCTGTCCGAGTGAAAGGCCGATGAGGATCCGTAATCATAATTAGCTCGCGAGAGACACGACTCGGGCCAGATACTGCTGCGTTGACTTGCCCGACAGCAGCCCAAACACGTTCTTCGAGGTCATCTGAAGCACGATGTTCGGCTTTGGGCTCGATCAGCAACGCAGGCCTCGTGCGGTTCGAGCCAACCATCAAAGCATCTGCAATGACCGCGTCACTCTTCAGCTCTTTCTCGAATGGACCAGGATTGATCTTCTCACCAGAAGATAGAACAATGATATCATCCCTGCGGCCGAAGAACTGCCACAAGTCTCGATGCGGGTGCTTTTTGAACAGATCCTTTGTATGGTAGATTTGTGCTCCTGGGAGGCTGTGCACGAATGCAGCAGAACCAGGATTACCCGGACCGGCTTGAGGGTCGGGGAGAGCAACTAATTCGTACACGTCGTCATCGAAGCGATCCATACGGAAGTGATCATCAGGGTGAAACTCATGGAACGACCAGTGATCTGGCTCAGGTGTTACCTGCCTGATTGCCAGTAATTCGGTGCTGCCGTAGTATGGTATCAGAGTGGTGAACTCCCTAATTTTATCGCCGGCGGATTGAGACAGCGGTCCACCTGAAAACATGACCCAATCGAGTTTTTTGAGACATTCCATTCCACCGGGCACGTGCAAGAGGCCCTCAATGAGCGATGGTGGAAGGACGACCGCCTGCACATTTTGGTGACGAAGTATTTCCAGCACGAGCTCCGAATTGGGCAACCTTGCAGCTGGCTGATAAACGGGCACGGCCAGCGAGTATATTGGAGCCACTGTCTGGTAGTAAAGCCCACCTAGATGGAACGGTGGCATCGGGCCGAAGTAACGACATTCTCGACCTTCCGATACAAAGAGAGGAAGACCAACAATCCTGCGGCTCTCTGGCGTCTTGAAATCCCAGTCCGCACCAAGCGTCGCAATGCTGCCATTGGTGAAAGTTATGGGCTTGGGAGGACCTGTTGACCCAGATGAGTGTAACACGACGACCGGATGATCGAGAGCCTCCTCAAAGCGCGGTTGATATGGAATCGGCGTGGCATCCCCCGTTAGAATTTCCTTGAATGAGGGTATTCGAACAGTCTTTAGGTTGGATAATGCCGAATTCAGGGACTCGACCAGCTGTTCCAGCTCTGCGGCATACAGAACCTTGTTGGAACCGACTTGCTGCATTAACGAGACGTTCACAGGCACACTGTTGCGAGGCGAGGGCAAAAGAATCTAGGAAACGGATCGTCAAAACTCGCGCATGTGACATTCTGCCCACTCAGTTGATTAGAGGCCACTCACCTTGTATCCGCATTTTATGCAGGCCAAAGTGAACAACGTATACCGCAAGTCGGACACCCCGAAATAGGTCAGGGACTCGAAGTCATGAGCCGGCTTGGCGCCAAACACGGATTGAATCCACCGACCGATGTAGTTGATGGCGTTGATCGCCTGCCGAAAGGTAATCTCGTCGAAGCCGTCCTCCAAGTCGTTCGACCTGGGCACGATAGCGTACACTCTGTGTGGCGTGTCCAGGGCTATATCCTCGGCGAGTTGCACGAGTACGCGCCTTTTGTTCTGTAGGAAGGGAATATCCATGGATGCGAAATTCTTTGTCTAATATGATTTCTTCTGATAATCTATCGAAGGTCAATAGGCAGGACACTGGTTCGACGAGCTATCGATCGAAAGAAGAGCGGATCAACAGGCTCGAATTTATACACGAATCGTGATTTCGTCCGGTTCAATTTCGTGCCTATACACGCGTAGATTTCGGTAACGAAAGTTCCTATACTCCCACTTCGAACTCCAGTGTTTTTTTCGAGGCGCAAGTCCTGTTCGAAACATACTCAAGGGATTATCTCTACCCCGCCTTCAGGTGGCCTCCTTCGACAGGGGGAAGCGTTTCGAGCCGGCACATTTGCTGCGCGGCGCAGCACTGAGCAGTAGGAATCAATGCGTGCCCCCTGCCCAAAGCTGAGCTGCATAGACAAGCCAATCCCGACCCGGGCAGAACGTCGGGCGGGTGCCCAAGAGGTGGCGGAGTGCTTACGTGAAGTACTGTCGCAGGGATATTTTTTGTGCACCTCTATCGCGTTATTAGCGTACCAGACCTAACGCGTCGACGCTTTACCGAAGAGAGATGACAAGTCACCAATCGTAAGAGCTCGATCAACATGCGGAAGCTAATACCAAGATTGTCACGCCGAGCCATTGATAGAGGTACGCCAAAAACCTCCCTGCGATACTGTAAGTACGTAAGTAAGACGCTAAGTCGGCAAGACATAGGAGGAAGAGCTAGTGGTTGATCGTTTGTTAGCCGCGCATGAGATCGGCGCGAATGGCCTACCCGCTGTCCCAGCCAGTCACCATCACAATTAGCGCGCTCTACTAGTTGAAACCTGAGGCGCACTTGGAGCGGCGCAGTCCGAATACTGAAAGTCAAAATTGCCAGCACTTCAGACCACCTAGGCGGCCAGACTTGCTACTCTTTGTCCGCCAGCCTTCCTCTCCGTCAGGATGACGTTCAAGTCAGATGCCACGGCTGTGAGATTGTCGCGATAAGCTTCCTCGATTCTTCCAAAATCCTCGGCGCTGACAAGCCTCAAATCGAACTCCCTGGCCACCTTCGCCACCACTAAGCGGATAGCATCAAGCGCGAGGTCCTTGCCAACGCAGGAGTACATGCCTGTGCTTTGACGTCAAATTCCTGCGCTCGTGCCACTGGGGTGCTTGCACTTCTGTGGGTGTCTACATACCTGCTGCGAACGGGTAAAAGCAATTTCTTCTCTTCACGAGGTCTGGCCGAGTACTCCATCGTTCCGGAATGATCTCGAGTGGTCGCGGGAAGCACGTTTCCAGCCGTCCGATCGTGTAGCGAGGTGCATAGATTACTGTGTTACCGGGGATGAAGACACCGGCGACGGTGAGGCCTTCGGCGGGCGTCTCGCGAATGCCAGCCGTCGGTATCGCAGGGAAAAGACGCATGATCTCATTGATCAGACCGTTGAGATAGGGCAGAAATGCTAAATTGTCCGGCTCCATTGGCTCCGGAATCAGATCCAGTTCTGCCCTCAAATTGGTGAGGTGGTATCCATCTCGTGCGAGGATGTAAAAGATGAATTGCAACGAAATTGTCATAGTGTCGCTGGACGATGATCAGCAAAAAGCCCACGAATGCTGCAGCATCTGACAGAGAGTGGTAAACCTTCCAGCGATCATCAGAGTAATTCCGTCGCCTCGTAAAGCTTCGAGATCCTGCTCCAGCGAGCCACGATCTTTCGACCACTGGATAAGGTGCTCTGAGATGTCTGAAAGAGGCTCTTTAATCTGTGTACTTATCAGAATCTGTCCGTCCATGGGAACGCGCGGCCGGCTTGAAACTCTGCAGCGTTCATACCGGCCCTTCGAATTCGTCGGCTTACCTCAATTCGCCTGTCCATGTTCGTTTTCCCCATTTTGAGCATTTGACGGAAGATACGTGCTTCTGGGAGAATCGGGATGTCAATGGCCAGCTGGAATGCCCAGGGCACCGGTGTCGATGGCGCGAGAAGATACATAGCGCTCCGCAAAAGCTCGATTGAGGTATCCCAGCCGCGCGTCTTCATCATATCGAATGATTGTGAGAATGAAAACATGCCCATAAAATCCCAGCCAAACCAGGCGCAATAAAAACTGAAGTCGACGGGGTTTCCTGCGCTAGAACGGATGAGATCACAGAACTCATCGAGACAGGTTTTCAAAGCTGGCCGATAATCGAGGGTCGCCCGTTTTGAAAGAGCTTGAAGCCAGATTCTGCGCCTTACTGAATGCTTTCGCTTGTCTCTGTGGAGGTTCAGGCCACCGAGATCACGCAAAAGATCATACCACGCGGGCTTTGTCAGCCCATTTTTGTGACCGTTGGCAAAGACGCTGAGAATATCTGGATGAAAAATCGCAATCTCGGTAGGGCCTATCACTTGTCACTTTAATGGCTATTCGGTCTTTCCTGTGCACTTACCAGTGCGAACGAAATCGCCGTAGACTTTGTGGAGGTCATCAAGTAGCAGATGGCCCTTGCCGTCTACCACCTTCACCGCGTGCCATAGTTTTGACATGGCGGCTAGTTTCGGGCCCGGGAAACGCCTCAGCCTGTGAAAGGCAAGTCGGTACGTAAATGTGCTGACCATCACGCCGGCAAGATAGCTCATGCCCAATACTCCACTGACTTGGAGTGCCTTCAGGATACCGTAGCTGCAAGCAATATTGAAGTATAAAGCGATCGCCCCTTGGCTGAGAAGGTACAGTAATAACAAAGCCGTGGCTTGAAGATGCCATTCACCTTGTGAAAAAAGCAAGTAGTGGCAGAGAATTCCCGTCAAAGCAGCAACCAGGCACACAGAATTGACTCCATCTACGCAAATGTGGAGGAAGGCGGTCATACCGAGGCGGGCTTTTGAGATAGAGGTTGAATGCTGCGAAGGAAAGAAGGCGACTGAGAAGAGAGGAGAGGAAGACTAGGAAAAGAGCGAAAGAGCGAAAGACCACTTTACCTTGGAGGGACACTCTCGCAAAGCAAGGCGCTTCGACACTTACTGTGCTCTGTCGGCAGGGATTGCACTTCGTCCACTCACCTCTCAAACTCTAATCAGTCGACTGAACTTACGAATGTGATTCGAGAGATAGTCATGCAGGTAAGCCGCGCATACTTAATTGCATTCGAGTCCCTATTGTATTGCCAGGCGTAGACGAGAACCCTGACGGTGGTCAGCCGGCGTAACCTTTTCTTGGACACCTGTAACCGCCTCCGCGATCAGCTCACAAAACTGGCAGAGAGTGGGGCAGCTGAAATAGTATAAGATCAAAGCTCATGTTCCCTTCCTTGTCCCGACTAATAGCTTCGAGAGTCCAGTTCGATCAGTCTCATCTTGCTCAGATCCAACAATGGATTTTCAGACCCTCCTCAAGTTTTGCAAGATTTGCTGGCTATTTACCGCTAGCGACATCTTCATGATGGTTCTTCCCAATGTCGCATGCGGGCTCATCATTCCATCCTCAAGCAGGTTATTCGATAAGCCTATACCAATTTCAACAATTCTCAGACGCGGCCCCTTGGTTGTCATATGGGTCTGGCTGCACTTGCTCTTCTTCAACATTGCAAATCAGATGCGAAAGGACTCGCTTGTCGAAGATCGGGTGAACAAGCCGTGGCGGCCGATACCTGCTGGACTCGTCAGCCTCGACCAAGCAAGAGCGTTGTTTGCTTTTATCCAAGTACTCGTCCTGAGCCTCAGCATATTCTCCGGCGGCATATGGGCCAGTGTTGCCATTTCGATTCTAAGTTACTGGTATAACCACTTCGGTGGTGGCGACGTCTGGCATCTGCGCAACGTCATCAATGGCGCAGGATTTGTGAGCTTCTTGACTGGTGCCATCCAGACCCTTGACAACACGCATTTTCTCCAGCTTAACGGCCACGGTCTACTTTGGTACGCACTGATCTTGGTAGTAATTACATCCACCATACAGATACAGGATATGTACGACCAAGAAGGAGATAAGTTGAGGGGCCGGCAAACGGTTCCGTTGGTTTTCGGCGATCGCATTGCACGATGGTCCATTGCTCTGCCAGTCCTGCTGCTTTCTTTCGGAACTCCTTTGGTACTAGGCATACATTTGCCGGGACTCGTCATCAGTGTTCTCCTCGGTGCTCAAGTCGCGCTGCGAGCTCTGTGCAACACGGATGCTAGCATCCGTATGGACAAGCGGAACGCCAAAGCTTGGAGCGTGTGGATTACCTGGCTGTACCTGCTACCATCATTGGCATAGCCTGGGCGGCATTTGTGCTATACACATATTGGTAGAAGTTGAGAATCTCACGTCTGAGGCGAAACTTGTTGCATTGTAGACCGATCGGAGGAAAATTGTGCCTAGTCGTGGGGACCTTCAGTGTCAAACATCTCAAGCTCTGAGATGACGCTTAAAAGCAATATGACCAACTGTCCAAGCCTCTTTGCCGTACACACATGCAAGCAAGATGTCTCATGACCACGTATCTGCAGCTTGTGCCCTGATTTCATCGTTGATGGACGATGCCAGAGGCCGGAACGCAAGTTGGGGGCGCACGGAAGCACTAAGCCGCAAACGTTAATGATGCAAAGTGCATGACGGAACACAGCGTCGCCCAAGAAAAACATTGGATCCGCAAAAAGACCGTTCACGATAACAACGAGCACAAGCTCAAGACACCACGCTCCTTTTCTCCCCATGTCTCGCCCTTTTGGTTAAGGCTCGCTCACTTCCTCGTCAATCTGCTTGCCTCGCTATGCGCGGGGGTCCTTTCCGTATGCACCTGAAGGCCCTGCGGAACGTCAATAAACCCCCTTCGAAGCTTTCAGTCAAGAGTTCTCAGCCTCTCGTATGTCGCATTCATTCCAGCGCCGAGAAGGCCCCAAAGGAGCAAGATGTTCTGGTTCGATATGGACCTGGGCCCATGGGTCAGCGCAGCGCTGGCCGTTCAGAGCTTGTGCTACGAGAACAACGCATTTCTGAAAAGGACCGCACCGATACCCCTTTGTCGGATGTATATCAAGCGATTGAGCGTGCCTGTTACGATGTCTTCGAATCTCGCCACATGCCCTGGTTCAAGTCCCGTGTAGGCTTCGACAAAAGCATCCCGGCACATTTAGCGAGGTTGGACGATTGGAAGGACGAGATGGAAAACACTGTGGCGATGTGGAAGAAGTCGAATGGATCGAGGAAAGTGTCGCCACAGCTACATCAAAACCTGCACAAGGCATGGATATCAAGAGGCAGATTTGGGGTTGAAGCAGAACTACGTTTCTCTCTTACCGAGCGCTTGATGAAGATCAACCAAGGTGGCGCTGTTCGTAGGCGACAGTCTGAGCTGGCTGATATTCGATATCCTGCAGAATGGTTTCCTGCTACCCGCGGTTTCACGCGCCACATACACGTGCACATCGGGCCGACTAATTCGGGCAAGACATACCATGCTCTACAGCGACTCATGAAAGCCAAGAGCGGAGTATATGCAGGTCCTTTGCGACTTCTCGCACACGAGGTCTACCAGCGGCTCCTTAGCGCGGATCGAAGCTGTCATCTCGTGACCGGAGATGAACGAATCATGTCAGATGATCCTGATTGCATGCTCTCGAGTTGTACCGTGGAGATGGCGCCCATGGGAGTGCCCATGGACGTTGCTGTGATTGACGAGATCCAGATGATTGGCGATGAAGAACGTGGCTGGGCATGGACCAGCGCAGTTCTAGGCTTGCAAGCGACGGAATTGCATCTTTGTGGCGAAGCTCGCAGCCTACCTCTTTTGAAGGCTCTTGTAGCATCGACAGGCGACAAGCTCACTGTCCACGAGTACAAGCGCTTAAGTCCCTTGGAAGTTGGCAAAGAGAGTCTTGATGGCGATCTCAGTAAGGTTCAGCCTGGCGACTGTCTGATTGCCTTTTCGCGCCGGAGGATTCATGCACTGGCGCACAAGTTGGCTCCTCAAGTTCCTGGCAAGGTGGCAGTCATATATGGGTCCATGCCCCCGGGAACGAGAGCTCGACAGGCGCGGCTTTTCAACGATCCGGATAGTGGATACGATGTAATCGTTGCCAGCAACGCAATAGGCATGGGACTCAACCTCGACATCCGCCGCGTGATTTTTACCGAGATCAACAAGTTCGATGGCATCAGACAAAAACGACTCGCAATTTCAGACGTGAAGCAAATTGGTGGACGCGCAGGTCGATACAGAATCGCACCCTCAGTAAAGCTTTCGGCCTCCAAACTCGACATTGCGAACCCCAACGCGAAATCGGATCAAGCCACGTCAAGCGGTACTTCCGGTATTGTAACCACACTTTGGGCAGACGACTTGAGGTACATCCGCGCAAGCATGGAAAGGGAGCCGCCGCCGATCACGCGGGCAGGTCTGCATTATCCCGAAGAAATCATACACAAATTCGCAGCCTACTTTCCTCCCGGAACTCCCCTCACTTATATATTCCTACAGATTGACAAAACGGTCAATGTAGGTGGAATGTATCAACTACAGCATGGAGACGGAGTCATCATCGCCGATCTTATCCAGATCATCTCAGATCTCACGCTCGAACAGCGTCTGATGATCACGGGTGCGCCTGTAGACACGACGGACATCGAAGTGCGCCACACACTGCTGGATATCGCCCGGCACATAGCCAAGCGAATAAGGGCCAACGTGCTAGATATCCCTTCAATACCTCTAGGGCTTTTGGACGCGGAAGTCCGCCCGAACATCAGCTTATTGCGACAGCTAGAACAGTTGCACAAGTGTTTGACGTTGTACATCTGGCTGGCTTTTCGATTCGAAACCATACTCATCACTAGAGAGCTCGCCGAGTATGCCAGAGGCTTATGCGAGGAAAAAATCACGGAAACGCTTGCGATGCTCGCAGAGGTGGGCAAAACACCTCTTGAGCGAAGAAGCGTCAGCAACGAGGTAGAAGAGGGGGAGGAAGAAGACCCACAAGAAGAGGAAGTTTTGCCTGCGCAGGATGAACTTGGGCAGGAACAGGTGCCCTCAAGTGAGGATCGACGCGGTAAGGCTGAGATTGATCAAGAGCGATTACGCGAACTGATTGGGAATGATGAATCTCATTCTCAGCTTCCCCATAACGAGGGCGATGGTCCGGATAAGGATACGCAAGACAGAGACAGCCGCTAATGATGAATGATACCCCTGGCAGGACCAGCGGAGCCATCTTGTCACTGGCTCTGAAGAAGCCATCATTGTATTATATAACGAGGTGACGAAAAACTACTTGTACAAGTTTGGCTAAATAGACTTTGTTGCTTTCGTCATCAAGACGGCGGCGTCCTATAGATTTTAGATCGAATAACAAACAACGAAGATCAAGTCTGAGTACCGTGCATATGTGTCAAGACTTAGGACTCGAGAGTTACCACGCCCAGCGAGCCTCTTGCAACAGGTTCATGAACCGCTGATTCTGAACGGATGCACGAATCTGATGTCACTTCACCGCGCCAATAAGTAAGTACACAGCAATGGCCTTGCATATTCCAAGGCGCCAAGTGCTGTCTCCGCCAGACTAAGTAGCAGCATCTACCCAAGAGCCGCTCATTGGCTGGCCTTACCTTCCAGTCCCAATGATAGGAACCTACACTCTCATGATGACTGATCGAAAAATACAAAGATTCCCCTCCCAATGATGCCTTGGTGACCGAGCTACACGATTCGCCCAGCTTCGAGACCTCTGAGCAACATATAACAATGCCTCACAAGCTGATTTGATCTCTCAGCAGCATCAAACCTTCAGATAGACGGGCCATCGTGCATCGAGTCTAGAATAGCAGTTCCAGAGCTTGTATCTTGTGATACTGCGCAGTGATCTCGTGCAGAGCGGCGAAGTCGTCCGTTTTCGGCGCCCTGTATGCATTGCAGTCTTCAAATCGGAAGACCTGTTTTCGATGGAATCTTCACTGCGATAGAAATGGCATACGTACAGTTGCAGGCTGGTCTAGCTTGCACATGCGACCTATCACGTTCCGTGCATTGAATTCTCTGGCTCTGTTACCCCGACAGCCCGCTCCCTACACCGGGCACTGGATGCTACCGTCAGCACGGTTCAGCAACTCACAGAACAGCCGGGCTGACGGTAGTCAGTGACCTTCCCAAACGTTGGGAGATCTACGCCCAAGCAGACGCTCAAAGGGAGCAAGTCATATCCAACACGTCAGAGCGGTCCAGGTCGGCGGAAGGCAAGCCGCAGCGTCGCGACCTCGCAGATTCCTGACTTTCAACCTGAAACGGGGTTTGAGAATTTGCGTCCCTTCCACCTCACAACAGCTCATGCACAATCAGTATTACTACCTACGATAAAGGGAGAATCAGTAAGGATTATATTAGACTTTGCAAAACTTCGAACATGAAATGCCGTATGACCGTAGTCTCCTATCCGCCGCTTACAGGAGTTTCCAGGATTCTCGAGTGGCATGGGTACGGGTAGAGAGGCCTCGTCCTCAGCCTTGCGGGACGTGAATCCTCGCACTGGCGCCATCAAGCATCGTCGTCATCTTCATAACCAGGACAAAGGACGCAGGACTCGCTCTGCAAAATTCGCGTTCCAAGGTCACCACATCGACAGGACTCTCAAAGCCAGCGTGAGAAGGGAAAGGAAGAAAAATATTTTTTCTTCTCCACAAGGCTGTGATCTCACAGTGGATTCAGCGACGCTGCTACTGTAGAGTCTTGGTACACCCTTGGCAAACTAAAACAACACACTCCCACCCGATCCAAGCTTAGAAACAAGACGAGGGCTGGCTGAGTTTTGCCTCCCCCCCGCCGGAACCGAGATCGCGGCTCACCCACCGCCTCCGATAGGCCGGCTCCCCAACATCATCAGCCCCAAAGGCGTCTCTTACCCTTGTCTCAAGCTGTGTGGCGCGCCCGACGCGGCCTGTGAAACAAATAACCAATCTCCCCCCCAATCACGAAGCATCGAGCCGAAAGCTCTGGTGTCATGTTCGCCACGAGGACTTTTGGGCTTGGAGGGCGGTTTGATCCCTTGGTGCGAGCTGGGGTTGGGGGGCGGGAGCAGCTGCTTGGCTTACTCAGAATATTGGTGTTTACAGCTCTTGATTTGAGACTCGTTGGCTGCTGCGGCAAGACGGGTGACTAACATACTGCGACAGCGAGAAAGGCTGGCTGGCTGACTGACTGACTGGGATGGTCCCGCTTAGGGTGGCGCAGTGTTCGAGGAGGATTCCCGGGTTTTGATTGACACCTACCTTTTATCTGAGGTCTTACTGCTTGCTTTCCCGTCGTAGCCTTGTTCTCTACTTCTTACAACATACTACTATCTTGTTGACAACTTGCAATTCCATCAGCTTCTCAGCTCCTTCCTTGGCTTTTCGTGCCACAAGCCAGTCAGCACTCTTTGTTCAATTGTTCCGTGTTACGACAGTGACACTTTCAGCTTCGTCCTTCCATTTACACTTTTTTTTTCTGGAGTGCTATAATAAAGCGTTCTTCGCTTTCCCACGCAACAATGGCCGTCTCTCCTCCCGCATATCAGACTCATCCTGACCAGTCTAGCAACTACGTACAGGCTCAGACTCCTCACGACCCGCCCTCTTACGGCCAGCCGCAGTACCACCAGCAGACTCCCAGTGCCTACAGCGGGCAGCCGGTGGCCATCTCGCAAGCTCAACCCGTCCACTCCCCTCCGGTCCAGGAAAATGCAACCTACAACGCTCAATCTCAGAGCGCACCAATGGCCCAACAGCAACAGCAACAGTACTTCCCCCAGCAGGGACAGCAGCAGCACTTCTACAATGGCCCCACACCTATCCCGTTGGCGTCTTTGATGGAGAGCCCCAACTGGGCGCAGTGCCCCAGCTGCAATCACGTTCAGATGACCAGAGTCGAGTTTGTTAGCGGAGGCACCACCCATTGCTGGGCTGCCGCTCTCTGCCTTTGCTTCTGTCTTGGTAAGTTGTCGCAATCTTGTCGGTAGAGCGCAATCGCTAACACACAACCAGGATGCATCCCGTACTGCATTTCAGCCTTGAAGAACGTCGAACACCATTGCGGACAGTGCGGAAACCTGCTTGCCGTCTACAAGCGCGGCAGCGGAACCGAAGTGCGCGCCGGCCCTGGTGTCCCCGCTCCCAAGAAATAGATTCAATCAACAGGAGACGATGCGTGATGACAGGTGCCGCTGGCAGGTTTGGCGTTTGGAAGGGGCTAGATATGGCTCAGCGGAATGGCATGATTGAGAAGAGACCGAGATTGCATGTTGGCATATCCGGGCGTTTGGTCTTGTGGGCAGTCGGCCACAAACAGTCGAGTTGAAGTGATACCCAGTGCACCATTAAGCGTGCTTTCATCCTTTGTCAATATATGGTCGAAGAACACACCCGACATTTCGTTTCAACTGCCCATGAGCGTGAATTCAAACAAGATTTGTTCTTATGACGGTGCATTGAAGTCCAGTATTTGGTCAGGGTCTAGGCCCGCTTCCCGAGCCACTTTGCGAACGACCTTCTGCAGCTCCGTGCATGCAGGGCTATCCGGGAAGTTATCGAAGAAACTCTCGCCGTAGTCGCAAGCCATGCCGATGCGAGGATCCAAAGGAACAGCTCCAAGATAAGGTACACCAGTCTCTTTGGCCAGCTTACGTGCACCTCCAGTAGTGGCCTTGAAGATTTGTGATTTGTGGGTGCAGTTTGGGCAGACAAACCCAGACATGTTCTCAACTACACCCAGAACCTTGATACCAGCCTTTCGACAAAAGTCGATCTCTTTCCGTACGTCAAGTAAAGAGACTTCCTGCGGGGTCGTGACCACCACCGCTCCGTCGAGACCAGACTCTTTGAGAAACGAGTTGACGCTGAGATGTTCATCGCTGGTGCCAGGCGGGGTGTCAACTAGCAGAAAGTCCATCTCGCCCCATTCGACGTCCTTCAGAAACTGTTTGATCAAGCCGTTCTTCTTGGGCCCCCTCCAGATGACAGCATCGTCACGGTTGGGAAGCATAAACTGAATGCTCATGACACCCAGATTATCAGCGACCCAAACCGGATTCCAGCCGGTATTGCTAACGTGAATCGTCTCTTTCTCGACGCCCATCATCTTCGGAATTGATGGCCCACAGATGTCAGTGTCCATAATGCCGACCGTCAACTCTGGGTTTGTAGCAAAAGCATGTGCCAGCATGGTTGTGAATGTAGACTTCCCGACGCCACCTTTTCCGGACAGTATCAAAATCTTATGCTTTATAGACGAAAGACGGTCGTTTATGGCGGGAAGGTCGGGATCGGGCCCTTTCGGAGCTGTGGCGCATATTTGCTGATTTGGACAACCGGCACAGGCATCTCCTTTGCCCGCATCTTGAGATTCTGGTCCAGGACAATGTTCTGCAGATGTCAGTAGGCGTATGTTTTTGTAACACAAAGAAACCTACCAGGTTCCGGAGCGACCAGCTTTGGGGCGGCCTTTAGCGGGGCACTGAGGTCGACTTGGGTGGGCTCTTCGACATGAGGGGCCATGTCGTGAGATGTGTTATTCCCGCAGTAGCCGCTGTCTGTGTAGGCGAGCTCGACAAGGTAAGAGGACAATCATGACAGAAGTTTGGACGCCGTGCTTCACGTCACTGGATGCGGCAGAGGCATTTCTAATCGCAACTCCGAGCTCGCCATCCGCTCTAAGCAGGGTCTTGGCATGTGCCTTGTGCGCCAGCCGGACCGGACTCGTTTGGCCGGCTGGATAGTGGTTACGAGAAGCTGGCTGCACCTACTTTCGTAGTCAGGGCACCACGAACGGAAAGGGATTGAGATGGGCAGTTCGTGTGGCCACTACTGCAGATTACTGCAGGAAGGTGTGCGGGGGTCTCGACGAAGCTCAATTACCGGCTTGCTGTCGGTCAAGATGGGTGCAGCAGCATGCGCGATTATTCGCAAGGAGACTGCTAGAGTTTGCACAGTGTTTGGAGCCAAGCTGGAGGGATGCAGAGCCGCTTGCGTTATCGAGTCGTGCCGCTGAAGCACGAGTTGGTAGTAGATAAGACAATGTAGGTAGCCCTGTGGCCATGAGACAATCAGGTATATAGGGCTGATAGAGCAACGTTCGTTCCTGAACGTATCTGCTACTAGGCTGGAACTGAGTGTATAACCGCTCATCCATGGCATGTCTCGAGATAATCGAAGACTCAAAGGGAAGAGGGAGTGTATGCTTATGACCTCATGGGCGGGCAGCATGTTTTCCATCTGTCCTCTCCCAGACGAGAGTGCTATGCTAAAGTGCACAGTAGCAGGTTACTCCCCGAAGCGTGCAAGCTCGGCGGGGGCACACAGGGGCTCCCACCAGCTATGAACAGCTACGGGCCGCTGTTAGCTCTGTACCACGTCCGCAGGTCCGCTACACCAGACAAGCCGGGATCTCCATCCAACCGGCACGCCACACTCTCATACCCAGTCTGTTAAACTCCACCACGACTGCTCACGGAAAGTCAAAATTGCAAGCTCCATTGTTGAGCCTGCACGCCCCACACTTCTCCCGCACGCGCGACGCCTCACGTCGTCCGCAGACAGCGTACACAAGAAAAAACCGCAGCCCACCTCACAGCTTGGCCATGTAAAACGCCTTTCCCTCAGCCTGTCCCCGTTTGTACCGACTACAATCGCTCTCGACAGCACCTCCGATCGTCTATATCCTCGTGTTTTTACGCCATTGACCATCCTCAGCACCAATTGCATGGTCAAAACTTACCGAGTGCCTCTATTCTGCACAGCCCGTCACAATCGTCGTTTTCTGTCTCCACCATGTCGGTCAACCAGGCTGAGCTGCGCCAACGTAGCGTTCCTCAGCAAGCTGCCTCTTCTGAGGATGCCGGTCGAACCGTTCGAAACCTCAACTCCCAGGAGAGCAAGTCGGACAAACCCGAGGCTGACAAAAAGACGTTTGGCCGTACCCCGGATGGCATCGTTTTCACCGTTCCCGAGACCAAAGACATGGTCAGCCAATTGCTTTCACCCACGGAACCGAAAAACATTGGCGACATCGTCGTCGTCTCTGTTCTTCTCCTGCACGCCCTGCTGCTATACGTCCTGCCCAAGGTACTCCGAGTGCCTACTTTCGCCATCCTGTACATCTTCTGGCGAGCCAGCTACAACGCTGGTATAGGCTACCTTCTCTATGAGCAGTCCAACTACACCCGCCTTGTTCGATGGGCCAAAAAGTACAAAATATTCGAAAAGGAGAACAATCCACGGCCATGGTTGTACCAACTGCTCAAGCGCGAGATGGAGACCAAGATTCCCAAAGACTACAGATTCGAGGATGCGCCAGTAGAATTCAATACTTGGTTGCTTTTCAGACGCCTGACTGACCTGATCCTCATGTCTGACTTTGTCACGTACTGCCTGTTCGCCATCGCTGCCACCAACAACCCACCACCCGGCGAGAGCCTCGTCATGGGCTTCCTGAGATGGACTGCCGGAATAATCCTAGTCGCGTTCAATCTATGGGTGAAGCTTGATGCGCATCGTGTCGTGAAAGACTACGCCTGGTATTGGGGAGACTTCTTCTTCCTCGTTGACCAGGAATTGACTTTCGATGGTGTCTTCGAGATGGCGCCTCACCCGATGTATTCTGTCGGCTATGCTGGATTCTACGGCATCTCGCTCATGGCCGCCAGCTACAAGGTGCTCTTCATCTCCATAATAGCTCACGCCGCCCAATTCGCCTTCCTCGTATGGGTTGAGAACCCTCACATCGAAAAGACGTACAGCTCTCCCAGCCCTAGTAAGCGTCTCCTCGAGGATCGTCGAGCTGCCGACAATTCTACTTCCTCTACCGACAAGGCCAGCGGCGCGTCATCATACGCCTCGGAAGGACCCTCCTCCGTACACAATATCCTTGGCCTACAGAATCTTGACTTCTTCCGTCTTCTCGACATCTCCGCTTTCTTGCTCAACACTTACATGTTTCTCTTGACCATTTTGACGCCGTCGACTTTCTGGTACCAACTCATCTTCGTCACCAATGCCGCTCTTTGGCGTCTCTGGTACGCGCTCGGTATTGGTTATATATTGAACAGACAATCTGTCAAGAAGAATTGGACCCGTCATTTTGTCAAATATGGTGAAAGTACAGACGAAGCGTGGAGACAGTGGCGCGGCCTTTACCATCTGAGTATGACCATGACATATACTAGCTTCATCGCTGCTGTGTGGAAGGTTTATCAATTTCCGTCCGATTGGGGTCACGGCACGGTCCTTCTCAACCACGTTCTTGGTGTATCTTTGGTCGCGCTGCAGATTTGGACTGCCGTCAGCATCTACGAAGAGCTTGGTGAATTTGGTTGGTTCTTTGGCGACTTTTTCTACGATAATGCCTCCAAACTCACGTACAGCGGCATTTACCGCTTCTTGAACAACCCGGAGAGAGTCATTGGCTTGGCAGGCGTCTGGGGAGCTGTGCTCATTACTCGCAGTCCTGCTATATTCTTCTTGGCCCTTCTCAGTCACATTGTCAGCCTCCTCTTCATTCAGTTCGTCGAACGGCCGCACATGCAAAAGTTGTATGGAGAGAGTATCAGAGAAGACTCCGGTCTTTCACGAAGCCTCAGAAGGTCACTGCCCCTACCACTTCGCCAGTGGCAGTCAAGCGTTGACAAGATGCTCGATGAAGGATTTGACTTTGTCGAGGAGCTCATCGACGCAGCGAGACCAAGGATTGCTGCCGGTATGGACACGTTCGTTCGTGACACATCGACACTGTTCAAACACCCGGCTCGCATCACAATTACCAAGCTAGAACCCGACATGGCCGGCTATGACCCGAAAGACTACTCCCTCGAGATCCTTGGCGGCAATCCGACCAAGGACGGCAAAGGCTTATCTTTCGGATACGGGGAATCTATCCGCGTCAAATGGACCGCACCCTTGAACCACAGCAAGAAAGACTGGGTCGGGTTATACAGTGTCACCGACAACGCCTCCTGGGCCGTCACCAAAGTCGCGTCCGCCGGCCGCTGGTGCGCCACTAACCCCGACCAACACGACGATCCCTCATCAGGTAAAGGCGTATTGAGCACCGATGTACGCATCTCAGGCAGCACCCGCAAAGACGGCGAGTCCAAGGACTTCCTCGCCGGCGAGATGGAGTTCTCCGGCAACAAGCTGTTCTGGAAGACCGGCGGCTTCGAGTTCCGGTATCACCACAACGCCAAGCACAACGTCATGGCCATTTCGCGCGCCTTCGAAGTCCGCATCGATCGCTTCGACGACGGCATGGATGAGGATCACTTTGTGGATATTCCTGCTCAGGCTGTTGAGGAGACGCTTTTGCCGTTGGTGCGTAATTGCTTCGATCGCGATCCGCAGATTGCGCCCAACACCGTTACGGAGGGTTTTGGAACGTCGATTGTTCAGGATCCGAGGTATTCTAAGAGGGTTGTCTATGCTATCAGCCAGATGTTTGGTATTGAGTTTGCACCTGAAGTTGTACAAGCAGATGGGAATGTGAAGAACCTGGCGTGGAGAATTTGTAATGCAAAGAAAGTTCTTGTAGGTTTGTCGTTCTGTCAGGATGGTACGTTTTGGCTAACCTTTGCAGGCACCTTACAGTATGTCGTCCCCCAGAGGCAGCAGCACCCCGACACGGGAAAAGTTTTGATAACATTGCTGAGCCGAGAGCCAGGTCAGAACACATTGCCTCGGAGCCATATGTTCAAGGCCACTCCATGAGACGGATGTCCACCATCTCAAAAGATGTTGGACATGCTGCCTACCTCACGATCATCTTGACCTCGCATCGCGGACAGAAATTTACAAGGACGATCTATCCATGACACTGTATTCTACGGAAAAAGGTACTTTAGCGTTACTAATGACAAAAGCATGCATTATCCAGCTGAATGTGCCATTCGGATGGCGGTGTCGAGTCGGCATTGATCACTCCCCCTTCTGTCTGCACTCGATTCAGACCAAGTCATTGGTTCCTCAGTCTTACAGCTTCGTCCATGGTCAAGTAAAGACACTTCGCCATATTACCGTACCCGCGAATTCTCGCCATCAATCCCATATCTTGATGAGTTCCTCACTGACCGCACTCGGCGTCAACACCCCCTGCTCCGTCACAATCGCCGTAATATACCCCGGCGGCGTATAGTCGACCGCAGCCTGATTCTCCGTAATCGCGACTGCATCCCCATCTTCCTCCGTCTTGAACTCCAGAATATGCTGCTCGACCCCGATGTCGTCCTGATTCAGAGGGAAGATCCTCACAAACTTGTGACTCTCCGCCATGACGTAGACCGGCTTATTTGCCGCCTTAGCCAGAACCGCCATCTGATAGGTACCGAGTCGGGAGATGATGCCGCCGTTCTCGACCACGCCCTCGGCGCCCACGAGCACGGTCTTCACTTTGGACATGACGTATGCGACTGCGGATTCGTGGATCACGGCCACGGGGACGCCGAGGGCGCGGAGGGAGGACACCGCGGCGCTGCTCTCGTCCGACGGCGACGCGTTCGTGCTCGTGCTCGCGCCCGCAGTCTGGTTGTTTTTGCTCACGTAGATGACCTTGAACCGCGGCTCCCCCGTACTCTGCGCCTGCTCCGCCGCCGCCGTCTGCAGGACCGCAAGCACGGCACGGGAGCCCCCCGTCGTCAACACGACGCTGCGCTCGCCCGACCCGACGAGTTTCTTGGCCGCCTCCCCGATTGCGCGCCTGGCGTCCTTCGCCCTGCTCACGAACACCTGCGCGTTCTCCAACAGATGCCGTCGGATCGATGCAAAGTCCGGCTCGCTCGCCAGCGTGCGTGCCGAGGAGGAGGAGGCGGAGGAGGCGGGCCGCAGCGTGGTGATCAGGTACCGCATGAAGAGGTCGGTACCCGCGGAGAGGGAGATTGCGTTGGGCATGGCGAGCTTGAGGGTTTTGATGGATTCGTCGAGGACTTGCAGGGTTTCGGAGATTGTGTTCAGGGAGGGGGTCGAGGCGAGGAGCTGGAGGAGGGATTCGATGGCGGCGACGGGCATGGTCAGGTCGGGGTCGCTGGCAAGGAGCGTTTTGTAGGTGTGGACTATGTCGAAGGTTGTTGTTGTTGTGGTGGGGGTAGTAGAAGACATGTTTGTGGGTGTTGCGTCTGCGGATGCTTGTGACGTTTATTAGTCTCGTACTGGTGGTGGGATGGAGAGACGGGCACACGATGGAGCATAGAAGAAAGCAGGAAGAAAGTACGCGGTATGTCCGCGGTCAGAGCATCCGAACCAGGGAAGGTACAACAGTAAGTCTGCTTCAAGAACTTCCAACGACATTCTGGCAGTTTTGCTAGGTAGATACCCGATGCCATCTCGGTATTGTGCACCATATGAAGATGGGTATGCCCACAAATCGGTCTCGTTACAGCCGGTAGAGACCAAAAGAAAAGAGTGGGTGAGGGGAACACACCGACCGCTGCCATGATGGCAAAGCCCGTTTAAGTGTAATGTCCTGTTTTCGTGATTCGCGAATTATTCGTAGACCGATTTACAAATGAGTGTATTCAGTGACTGACAAGGTAGGTAAAATGCGTTTCGATGATTTGTTGTGGTGAGGTTGAAAGTACGAGAGCTCGCATGACTCAGTCCATTTCGGCGCGCCATTTTTGGTCGAGATTTTTGTGTGAAAACAAAACCAGGCACTCAACGGCTCGAACCAGCGGAAATGATGAATCGCATAGCACGACGATCATAACATCAACAAAGCAATGATTGATCATTCGACATTCATGTTGCTAATACGATAGGAATCGAAATGACGACCTCTCATCCCGGCACCGAAGTAGGCCGCTACAAAGTCTTCATCAACAAACCAGAGCGCCACATCCTAGTTCTCCGCTTCCCTGACCGCGGTGCCCGAGATCTACTCGCCTCTTCCTCTGGCCTCAAACCTCTCGCCCTCCGCATAAAACCGAAATCCCGACTTGTCGAGCTTGACATTCCCCTCCCCGACAAGAACCACATCGACCGCCGCCGAGCAATCGAGCTCGGGCAGGGCGTCCAAAGGCACATTCATGAAACCAAAAACGCTCCCGTCGGAATCGCGGGCGGGTTCGGCAATGCACCGCCCGTGAGGCCGTCGGCGAATGCGCCCGAGCAGGAGAACCCGGAGACGTTGCTGAGGGATTTCGATGCTGCGCTCGAGGATGGCAGGGCGTTGAACAAGCTTACGTTCAGTGGGCTCGTGAAACCTTTTGCGCCTACGGCGGCGACGCATTACGTGGGGAGTTTCAAGGGCGAAGAGCTGCACCTGACCAAGGTGGCTGCATTCTGTACGCTAGGGCCGGGGCTACAGCATCTGGATGCGATTGATGTGGGCGACAAAATGGCCAGACGGGCGCTGAGGGAGGACGAAGAAGAGGCGAAAGAGGCTCTTGTCGGTATGCAGGCGAAAGGTGGAGAGGAGAGAATGACAGACGAAAGTGTCTGGAAGTCTCTACTCGGTGCGGTTCATGCAGAGAAGTGGCAGGATCTTGAGTGGGTGGACTGCGATGATCAGGATTCCTGGGATGCATTCAACGATACCATGTTCATTGACGAGGCGCATAAGGAGCACCGAATCATGGCAGTCATGTCGCAAAGGCAGTACCTAGACTCGTTGAGTGCGCCAAGGATCGACCCAGTTGAAGCAGGTAGGCGAATAAAGGGGGACGGCACGTTGGCGGACGATGGAGATATGGACACTACAGACGGCAGTGACCAGGAGTGGGAAGATCAGGTGATGACCGACGTACGAGGCTGATGTGAAGCAATGACAGAGACAAACTGCTGTACGATATGTCGAGCTCAAACTCGCAAAATCGAGTTGGGAGACCAAGGTCTGCTTAGAGTTGGAGGTCAGGATGGAAGACGCAATAGAAGTTCGGTCCAGGCTTGTGTTCAGAGCTTCACAAGGTCCAGCTAGTGATAGTGGCCAGGTACCTTGCCCGTTACTCACATCAATCTACTCAAGGAATGGCAAAAACCGTTCGCGATTGTCATGACTGGATGCAAGCTCATGGATTAATATATTAGTAAAAGAACACTGGCTTGTGAGGAAGCTGATAGTGAAGTGAAGGGAGCGGAATTTGAGCGGCCCTCTTTCCAATCCAATTTGCCCTGCCAACCGAGCATTCTCAATACCCCACACGGATTGTTGTTCATCCTATTTCCTCTCTAGATCACCCAAATACAGGACATTGGTGTTGCAAGTGCACCTAGATATCTCAGTTGGGCCGGGGCCCAAGTTCAGAAGACCTTGGGGGGCCAGTGGTGGGGTAAGCCAGCTAAAGGCCGAACTAAACCATCTACGTCACGAAGAACCGCCGCCAGACAGCTCCGAGTGCAGC
>UYJD01000008.1:371045-409811 GCA_900618795.1 Cyanodermella asteris | reverse complement strand
GTACTGTGCCGATGAGGCGAGCTATATAGACCATAGGTTTGTATGGAGGAGAGTGAGGAGAGTGAGGAGAGCTGGCTCTCCCAACTCTCCTAGCTCTCCTCGGAGTCTGACTCCGCCGTCCGTACCTCCGTACTTGCTGAATCCTCGATTCATTGGTTCCCGTGAGTCCCCGACTGACGGCCCCTTCCTATGTCCGTGACATCCGACGCCTCCCGCCGACAGCACAGTCGAGCTTGATCAACGAGGCCGCTCCATTCTCCAGCTTTTGCAGCTCGACGTCTCTTCTGATGACGATACTTCCATCTCCCCGCATGCGTCGCACCCAGCCTTGAGCAACATCTCCTCCACGGCCGCCATGTCATATATCGCCCCAATCCACAAGCCCAGCAGCGTCCGGCACGCGTTGAAGCTGAACTTCCTTAACCCGAACGGAGAATGTCTAGCAATCGCGAAGGCGAACCGCCTCGAGTTCCACGTCTTGACTCCGGAAGGGCTGGTCCCGCGGCATTCGAAAATCATTTATGGTCAAATCACCATGCTTGAGAAGATCCACCCAAGCTCGTCAGCAACGGATCACCTCTTCGTGGGTACCGACCGGCAAACATACTTTACGTTGTCATGGGATGCGTCAACGCGCCAGCTACGAACCGAGCAGAATTTTGAAGATCTGGCAGACCAGAATGGCCGCGATAGTCAGTCCCGCGATCGTTGCATTATCGATTCGCGGCGGCGGTTCATGACGTTGGAACTACACGAAGGCATACTCTCTGTCTTGCCCCTCCATGCGAAACAGCCTAAAGGCGATAAGCCTCAAGTTGACATTGGGAGTCTGACAGGCTCGCTCCTCCCCATCCGCATACCCGAGATACTCGTGAGAAGCAGCGCGTTTCTCGAATATAAGACGCAGAGTGATAAAGAGCTCCCGCGAATCGCTACCCTATTCGAAGACAACCAAGAAAGAGCATGGCTGAAGGTTCGTCAACTGACACATTATCTGAAGGGGGACGAGTACGCAGAACTGGAGAATGAGGTCCTGGTTCTGAAAGATATGCTCGACCCCACAGCAAGCCATCTCATACCAGTGCCAAACCCTGTGAACGGTCTTATCATACTATCCGAGACGAGAATCACGTGGACGGACGGTAGCGACAGCTCAGACAACTACAAGGTACAGCCATTGCCGAGTGCGACAAGCTGGAGTGCGTGGACACATGTCGAAGATTGGAGGTGGCTGATTGCCGATGAGTACGGCTGGTTATACTTCTTAATGCTCGACTGGGACGAAGACGAGGAAAGGGTTAATGGTTTCAAGCTGGACAAGCTGCGTAAGCAGGTCTCCACCCCATCGACGCTGATTCATCTAGGAGGTGGCTTCATTTACGTCGGATCACACAGCGGCGACTCCCAAGTGGTGCAGATCACGCCGGAGGACCTGAAAATCATACAGACGATGCCCAACCTTGCCCCTATCACTGACGTCGCTATTATGGATATGGGTAGTCGTGATGGTGAAGGGCAAGTGAACGAATACAGCTCCGGCCAAGCTAGGCTGGTGACAGGGTCCGGTGCTTGGCAGGATGGCAGTTTGCGCAGTGTTCGCAGTGGCGTCGGCGTCGAAGAGTTTGGCGGGATCGACCTTGCGGGGGACGAAATGGGTCTTGCTAGGGCAGCAAATGACATGTTCCATCTCAGCATTACTACCGGAAGCAAGCAGGGTGACTTGTTGCTTGTGTCATACGTCGACGACACTCGAATGTTCTTATTCACTGGAGATGGCTCCATTGAAGAGATTCAGACCATGGTGTGCGATGAAACGACGATATTAGCAAAGGCCATCGCCGGTGGCCAGCAAATCGTGCAGTGCACGAGTGGAAGCATTACTGTGTACGATCAAGCAGACTTCCGCATCCTCTCACACTGGCAAACACCTGGTCCAACAAGAATAGTCGCTGCGTCAGCATCAGATAGCTGCATTGTCGTGTCACTCGGTGCCACAGAGCTGGTTGCTTTGGACCTCTCCAGTGCGGCAGGCGAAAGTGAGCTAAAAGTGGTTACCAGGAGAACATTCGACGACCAGATTTCATGCATAGATCTGCCCAAAATTGCGCCACAGATTCTTCTTGTCGGTTTCTGGCAGAGCACTAGCCTGTCAGTCCTTCATGTGCCGGACTTGAAAGACATTCACAACACGGTTATCAGCACCCACGCTTCAGCTGTACCACGGTCTATCTTGCTGACACAAGTGCTCAAAGATCAGCCAGCAACGCTATTTGTCTCCCTAGCTGACGGCCACGTTGTAACATTTGCAGTTGACAGCTCGGATTTCGCTCTCTCTGGGCGTCAAGCTACAGTACTCGGCACACAGCAAGCAAATCTCAAAGTCTTACCACGAGAACCAGGCTTGTATTCGGTGTTCGCCATTGCAGAGCATTCAACTTTGATCTATGGGTCCGAAAACCGTCTCATTTACTCAGCAGTGACGGCCGAAGATGCAACTTGCATCTGCTCATTCGACTCAGAGTCGTACCCGGGCACAGTCGCGTTGGCCACTCGAACTGAGGTGAAGATAGCCCAGGTTGAGCGGGAAAGAACGACTCATGTCCAGACTTTAACAATGGAAGAAACCGTGAGACGGATTGCGTACAGTCCAGAGTTGCGTGTGTTTGGTCTGGGCACGGTGAAGAGAGAAATCATTGACAATGCCGAAATTCTGACTAGCTCTTTCAAGCTCGTTGACGAGATTAATTTCAAGCAGCTGGACGAGTATGAATGCAACGAGGAAGAGGTCGTCGAATCCGTATGTCGCATGGAATTCAATGAGCACGGTCAGAAACAGGAGCGATTCGTCATGGGCACCTGCTACTTGGACTCTACACCAAACAGCAACAGAGGTCGCATAGTGGTCTTTGAGGTTACAGAAGATCGGCTGCTCAAAGAGGTTACGGAAGCGAAGCTCAAAGGGGCGTGTCGTGCTCTTGCCATGGTCGACGGGAAAATTGTCGCTGCCATGACTAAGACCATTGTTGTCTTTGGGTACGAATCTGGCAGTCTGGTGAGGAAGGCGAGCTACAGAACTGCGACAGAGCCGATCGATTGCTTCGTCAAAGAAGATCACATCATCGTCTCGGATCTGATGAAATCAGTGAGCATATTGAAGTACGAGACCGGGAAGATGGGCGACCCAGATAAGCTGACCGAAGTCGGCCGCCACCACCAGATTGTCTGGAGCACAGCCGTAGCTCCCGTTGACGAGAATACCGTCCTCGAGAGCGACGCCGAAGGCAATCTGATCGTCCTACGCCAGAACGTCAGCGGTGTCACAGCTGACGACAGGCGTCGTCTTGAAACCATCAGCGAAATGCGTCTTGGCGAGATGGTCAACAAGATCAAGCCTATCGATATCCCAGCAAGTCCGAGCGCCGTGGTCGTCCCGCGTGCTTTCTTGGCAACGGTTAATGGCAGCATCTATATTTTCGGTGTCATTCGCCCGGATTACCAGAACCTGCTCATGAACTTGCAGACAAATATTGCCAAACTGGTCAAAAGCCCTGGTGATGTACCTTGGGAGAAATGGCGGGCGTTCAGAAGCACTGTGCGAGAGGAGAATGAACCGTTGAGATTCGTTGATGGGGAGTTGGTGGAGCTATTTTTGGACGCAGACGAGTCTGTACAGCAGAGTATGGTTCAAGGATTGGATGTTGGGGTGGAAGAGGTTAGAGCTATGGTTGAGAGCCTTCGACGGATGCATTAGGTTGTCATCTTGCCGGGTATTAGATGTATGGACGATGATGAGAAATGCATGATTGCACATACTCCCTTCAACTGACCGAATTGATCTGGGATTGCGCATCCCCAATGGGTAATCGGTTCAGCAGCCTTTAGGACGAGGAGCGACCGAGGGTATCCGATGTGCATTGGCTTGAGATTGAGTAGCTGACGCGTGGCGCGGCCGATGTTGTGGCTGTTCTTCTGTGGCTGTGCAATGACCGAATGCGACAAACAAGCTTCTCTCCCGTCCCTTGTCCAGCCTCGAGCCAGCCTCCCGTTTGCGACTCTTCCTCTTCAGATCCCGGACATTAGGCACCTCAATCGAGAACAACGCCGCCAGGCACCTGCAGCGCATCCGATCCGATTCATCGCCGGCGCGTATCATTACACTCCCACTCCCACTCCCACCTAAGCTCAAAGACGGGTGTGCCCATATACAGCTGCCCGACCCCGATCCTCAAACTCACCATCCAGAAAGACCGCCGCGATGGAGCTCACAGACATCTTCCGATTAGCCAACTTGGCCGTCGGCGCCACGATGATCGTAGCCGGTGTCCTCAAAATCATCTGGCACAACAACAACACCTTGTACGTTCCCCCTCGTGACCCGGAGCTCTCTCTCTCTCTCTCTCTCTCTCGCGCGCTCGCGCCCCTTTCTCCCTTTTCTCCAACCAAGCAAAACCTGCTAATCTCGCCCGTCCTTTTTAGTGAGGAATTCATCGTCGCAGCCTACGTTATCCTCTTCGGTGTCGCGACCGCGCTCCTCGAATTCCAGGTCCCGCCGTACATTTCGCGCTACGCCTCGTTCTACTTCTCGTTCCTGGGCCGTGGAGTGTTTTACGTCTTTATCGGGTCCATCTCGCTCGGTGCTTCGATTGGTGGTTACTTGACGGGTGCTCTGATCATCTTCGTAGGACTGGCGTATATCGTGTTGGAGTTCATGCCGCAGATTGAGGCGCCGGCGAACATGCAGAGCCCGGACAGCGGTGTAGGTTATACCTGAGAGCGGCATGCGGCTGTGAGAGTGCGCTTTGTGCCGACGTTTTACAGTGGGGTGGTGAGCAGGTCTAAGCGACCGACAAGCCCGACAAGCGACCGTCAATTCGAGCGAGTCGACGCATGCGTTGTTTGAGTTGTGGTGAAACGACGACTTGGGTGTAATGGTCAGCGGTGTGGATGGCCAATTACTTGCCAGGTGAAAAGCTGGGATTGGGGAGCGTGAGTGTAATTGAGAAGATCAATGGAGAGTTGAGAATAAAGAACTCATGACTATGCCTGTATGATATTGCACTTATTTAGAGACGGGTGTTTCAGCGGGTTGGGCATGGCGGCATCGGCGTTGTATATCAAGACCGCGGGTTCTGTCCTATTCGAGGAGCAAGTCTGTGAACGCGTGTGTACACAAATCTCTGTATTCTTTACGAGGCGCGCAAAACAGGACAATTTACCTGGATACTGGGTGCCACTGTATCAGATTCAATACCTTTGCTCCGATGATGGCCTTGTCAGACCGAAGACGGAGCACGTGCGTGCGGCTGTGTTGGGCGGTGAGAATTATCTCCTGGTGAAGTGTCAATCTCTGGTAATTGCCATGTCGGGTAGTCGACTGTCTCTTTGAGATCGTCGAGGATTTGCAAGTGCTGATCAATGGAAGCAGACACGAGAGCATTCTTCCACAATGCAGACGACTTCCGCAAGTTGTCGGGTAAAGGCAAGCATTGGCGCGATTCGCCCACAGAAGCATCTGCAAATAAATGCCTGGCTTGTTACTCTTGCTCTTGAAACCACGTTTCTATCGTTTCCTTCCGTATCTTTCTCAAATTTCCTTTTCGCCTGCGTTCCTCGAGGGCTTATAGTGTTGAAAGCACTACTGCAACTAGCTGTCCTCAGCGTGCCGTGTCTGCTCGGCACGATTGTTGCAGCGCATTTGGGTGCCTTCCGGTAAGCAGCTGGTAATATGTATAGACTCTCCTTCAGTTTGCAAACGAGGCTTCCGTTTCTCTTACTTTGCATGCAGGCGTGACTTGGGCTTTCTCCCTGTGGGATTCTGTGAGGAACGCCTCATCGATTCTGTGCGCATCTGTTTTACCTTCTCGCTTTCGCGACTAGCCATGTGTAGATTCTATCGGCCAAGGCACGAGAGACGAAGCAGCAACCACCGAACTATACGGTCGCAAAATGCAACTGCTGCTGGCTCTGTCCTTGCAGGCATGATGCCGTTGTCAAGTCTCTGCAATCGCCAGTTCATCAATTCGGCAGGCGCCCCGGCTCACATGCAGAGCCTGCGCCTGCTTTTCTCTCAGCCTGCTTCCCAGCTTTTGAGGTCTTGCTCCCCACGGCCTGCGATCCTCCAGCAATTGTTGGGCAGCGCTCAGTCTTGGATAGAAGCACCAATACCCCAGCATAATGTCGAACGAACACTATAAACCCTTCTACGGCCTCTATTTCAATGCAGCTTCTACTCCAAGTGACCGCGCCTGGCACATAAAAGTAAGCTCAAAGCGTACTAGGCTTCGCAGGGGTTCTGCGGTTGTCTGGAGCCTGACTGGCTATGATCGCGCAGCCAAATCCAAAGTCCATGAATTGAAATCACGCTTCACGATGGGCACAGTCAGCCAAGATATAACCTGGGAGCAGATCAATGCCATTAAAGAGGAACTTACGAGGCGTTGAACAAGTCTTAGGGAGATTTCAAGACGATCTTCCACCGGAGCCTCACCGGACATGTTCCGCCTCTAGGCAAAATGTTCTTACACACCGCGATTGCAAGAGTGTGTCCAGAAGTGAAGCGCCTAATCATAGCTCCGTGTGCCATCAAATCGGGAAACGCAGTCAGACTCATGATTCTTCATTATGACCCCAACAGACGTAAGATGGTGGCCTTGGAACGGAAATGGAAAATCAATGCGACCACTCCACTATACGATGCTCCATCAGTGGAGGATGAAGGGGTTCGATTCACGAGGAGCCGCACTGAGATCTCGGGTTGGCTAAACTATGATACCAGGGAATTGGCTTCAAAGATACCAGACGATGTTGGAATGTTTGGCCGCAAGCCAGTGTCGGCACAGATCTGGCGTGGTGTGGAGAACCTGGCGAGGCAATGTGCGGCTCACTTGCATGAATCTTGCATCACTGCTGTGGATGCGGAAGCGAGCATAATCGCAATGGAGAAGAAGTGGATTGTTCAGCCTCAGCAACAATAATCCTGGTATTAGTTCAACGGAACAGACCAGCCCCTGGTTCTCGGATCAGCCAAGCGACGTCATCAACAACACCATTCAAGAGAGTAGGAGGTTCGTCAAACGATGATTTTGATGTTGAGGGATGCCGCACACTTTCGTGGGTTTCATCTGACCAGAGTAACAACACAAGAGAGTGCCCGGGGGGGGGGATTTGTCAGAAAGCAGTTTACACCTTGCAAAGATTATGACCGGAGATTTCGGTAGATGCGAATATGCAACCTCAAGCAGCAGAGAAACGCGCAAACATTTTGACAATCCGGCATTTGTACATTTAATCCGTATGCACATGCAGGGTGAGGCACCATATCACACAGGAATAACTGGTGATATCAGCCTGCCGCGGACTTCGAGCTTGAGGTGTATTCCGAGGACAACCCAAAACAGCGAAACGCAAGTGAGGATCAAAAAGCTATTTGACCGAAAAAACTGCAATGACATTGCCAGCACTTGCCGCGGTATCGCGCCTGCGCAAGCCAAGAGCAAGCCATCTTCCATCAAGAACTAACACATGGTGAACAAGTTGCATGACCTTGAGCTGGCACCACTGGAGACGCCTGTTAAGGACATGCGGGCCACAGACTGAGACAAAGGGTTGTATCGGACACTTGTTTGACATTCGCAACAGGTACATGGTCCCAATGATATCACTTGGAAGCAAAAACAGTGCAGGTTCGGTACTTTGTGACCATATCTTCGTTCGAGTACGAAAAGCTGGAGATCTGAGGTCAAGAGGTAGCTAAAAACGCAGGACATTGCATCCCTGTCCGAGCTGCCGAAACACGAACAGGGGGGTACCTAGTTTAGGTGACCTCCCCGGCTGTGATGTCCCCAGACACCCGCTGAAAGCTGCGCCGGGGCCAATCTCGGCGTTTGGTCTGACGTCTTCGGCTGATTCTTCCGCGACATGACGCAACTGCTCGCGAATAACGGCACAAGCTTGCTCGTTTTGTACCCGTTGATGCCGGCACCACTGACCTGACTGCATTGTAGTCTGCTCCATGTTACTTTCGAGGCACCCTTGATTTCCTCGCATGTGCTATCTTCCTCCTCCGACCTAGATTCTCACCAGTCGCTCTTTGATCCCTGATTGCTCGCCGCAAGACAGTAATGCTCAGCCATGGCCTGCGACGCGCAGTCGCCAAACCGATAGCTCGCCCTCTCACACCACTCTTATCATGCGCGCCCCAATCTCTATCTAGGCGGACACCTCACTATCGACAGCTCAGCACTGCTCTGTTACGAACACCCTCGAAAACGACTTTCTTTTCCTCCAATGCCTCGCAGATACGGACGATACATACGCGACCATTGCCTGTTCGAGGTCCCGTCTACCGCTTCTTCTACCGTCTGTTCGCTTGGTCGGGCGCTTTTGTGATAACATCGGGTGCCCTTGTGGTCGCATTCTTCATCTACGATGCCTCGACTTATCGAGATGACCCCTCGTATATGGACGTGCCGGTCTGCGTGTCGGCGCTGAACCCGAGAAGAGGAGGGCCAAAGAACCTGCCGATAGCAGAAGTTCAGATCGACGACGACGATACCCCGGAAATGGTAGCACAGAAGCACAAGCCGAAGGTTGTAATTCTGGGTTCCGGCTGGGGCAGTGTTGCTATGCTCAAGACATTGAACCCCGCCGATTACCACGTCACGGTCGTGAGCCCAGTCAATTACTTCCTTTTCACACCGATGCTACCGAGTGCGACAGTCGGAACACTGGAGCTTCGAAGTCTGGTCGAGCCGATCCGGAGGATTGTCAACAGGTTGCGGGGGCATTTCATGCAGGCGGAGGCTGTAGATGTGGATTTCGGCAAACAATTGATCGAGGTCAGCCAGGTCGATGCCAACGGCGTCCGGCAGAATTTCTACCTTCCCTACGACAAACTGGTTGTCGGCGTCGGATCGACAACCAATCCGCACGGCGTGAAAGGGCTCGAAAACTGCAATTTCCTCAAGACCATCGATGATGCGCGTGAGATCCGGAATCGCGTTCTTCACAATCTGGAAATGGCGTGTTTACCGACGACGAGCGACGCGGAACGTCGACGATTGCTCTCTTTCGTCATCTCTGGAGGTGGCCCGACCGGTGTCGAATTCGCAGCAGAGCTCTTCGACATGTTGAACGAGGATCTGAACAAGTCTTTCCCTAGGCTGCTCCGGAACGAAATCTCTGTCCACGTCATTCAGTCCCGCAGCCACATTCTGAACACATACGACGAGGCACTTTCAGAATATGCTGAGAACCGTTTTGCTCATGATCAGGTTGAAGTCCTGACTAATTCGCGAGTAAAGGAGGTGCTTCCTGGCAAAATTATCTTCACGCAAAAGGGCGAGAACGGAGAAACAGTCACCAAAGAGATTCCAATGGGCTTCTGTCTCTGGAGCACTGGTGTGAGCCAAACACCTCTCGCTCAGAAGATCGCCACGATATTAGGTGATCAGCAAACGAACCGACATGCCCTCGAGACGGATACGCATCTGAGGTTGAACGGCACTCCCTTGGGAACAGTATACGCAATCGGCGACTGCTCGACAGTACAAAATAATGTCGCGAACAACCTGCTTCACTTCCTTCGCAGCATCGCTTATGAGAAGGGCAAAGACCCTGAGACGGTAAAACTCACATTTGGCGAGTGGAGGGGCGTTGCTGCGCGCGTGAAGAAGAGGTTTCCTCAGGCCGTTGGACATCTGAAACGATTGGACAAGCTTTTCGAACAATACGACCACGACAAATCAGGCACACTTGAGTTCGCAGAGCTGCACGAGCTCTTGCGCCAGATCGACAGCAAGTTGACTTCTCTTCCGGCTACTGCCCAGCGCGCGCACCAGCAAGGACTGTACCTGGGTCGCAAATTCAACAAAATTGCACAGGCTGCACCCGGCATGGCCGCGAATGACATTCGAGACGGCGACTTGGACGAAGCCGTCTACAAAGCCTTTGAGTACCACCACATGGGCAGTTTGGCCTACGTCGGCAACGCTGCCATCTTCGATTTCGGCGGCCTGAGCTTCAGCGGTGGTCTGTTCGCAGTGTATCTGTGGAGAAGTGTCTACTTTGCACAAAGTGTGAGCCTAAGAACGAGAATCCTGCTGGCGATGGACTGGAGCAAGCGAGCACTGTTTGGCAGAGGTGAGTCCTGCATTTGCATCCTGCGGAACATACCCAGCTGACTTTTGACAGATTTGATGAGCTTTTAAGCGAGTGACGAACGAAAAGCTTGGAAATGACGGATGAATATGGAGTTTCATACAGCGGGTAGACCGATCGCGATGAGGTTGATATACATTTAGACTTGAAATTAGCGGGAGCCTTCCTCTTAGCTATGGGAATTCGAAAGTCTGTGCTAGAATGAGTACATTCTTGTGTACTTGAATAAGGACCTAATGGGTCCACTTGTCTGACTTGACAGTAAAAGTGATTTGCAGATGTATGACCGAATCAGCGACTGCGGCACACTGACCATGTGGCTGGAGATGGGGCAAGACAATGCGCTCCCCAGGGACATAGCTTCTCGCGTCGTAGGACAGGATTGTCAAACGTCGGGTCAAGCACACGATAGTGACAGCAAGCTGGTGAGACGTTTACTCTGAGGGCGGTCAGTGCATGGCCTGATTGGTGGGTGAGCTTCGAGCAGCCAGATTGCACGTCATTCTGCGCTGCGGCTCCCTGTGCTGATTTCGCTCAGCACAGCACAGCACCTCAAGTCAAGGCAAACATCCTACGGCATCCCTCCTGCGCACAAGCATCCTTGCAACCCCTTGCTCACCTTGATTCCTGCGCGGCGACTCCCAGCGTTTTCGTTCCTATGCTGTCGCTTTACAACAGCTCATAATCACCGCATCGATCCGGCCGGGTCGGCCGTCAAGATGTCCATTTGGAAACCAAAACACCAGGTCTTGGTCCTGAAATGCTACCCAAAGTACTCCAAGGCCGCCATAGATGTCAAGCCAAACAGCAGCGAGCTGAGTTACCTCCTTTACTATGCCTCGTCCCGAAGGAGTAAGATCCAGAAGGTCGGCGCATTTCTCGAGAAGAAGACCGAGGCAGACGTGCGCAAAGGCAAGACGGGCAATGTCCAGGTCACACTGCGCGTTCTCGCAGCATTGATCGATAGAACGAGGCGCGACTTGACCTTATACGCACCCTATGTCCTTCGCATACTTCAAACCATCCTCTCCTCCAAGAATCTCGGCCTGGTCGAAGATTCCGTCGCTACCTTCCAAGCTTTCTGCGAACATCAAGATGTCGCGACCTTCGCTGCCGATCAGCACCTTGTTCGACTATACGAAGGGGTTGTGAAAACGTACGCAACCTTTGCGCGCAAAGAGACGGGCGGAGGAACCAAGCAGCAATTAAGTCGGCCCGCGAGCTTTCGATGGAGGACCGCGGGGCTGAAGGCAATACAAAGCATTACGAAATCAGACGCGATAACGGTAGACAATGGTCAGCAATTGCGTACGATCATTCCTCCTGTCCTTGGAAACCTTTACGGAGAGTCAGAGGACTATGTTATTGCAATCTTTGCTAAGCTGGAGAATCCCGAGGCCAGCGAAAGAGATCCTACCAAAGGACGGCCGAGCATTGCGACTCAACGGACTAACGACACGGCACAGACTACCGAAGGCACGACAGAGGAAGCGGATCGCATTGCGGAAGAGGAGGTCGGGCTACTGGCCTTACAATGTCTGAAGCACATGTTCTCAGCCACGAATCGTCCTCAGGTTAGGATGGCTACACAATCCATGCTCGCATATGTGCTCAGTGTGGTGAAGCCTGCCAGCAAGGAGAGGCGACCCGGGACGGCTGCGACAACTGCAACAACCGCATCAATGATCCTTGGAAGCTGGGCGACTGCTATAGTTCAGATGGCTGCGAGATGGACTCCAGTCCAAGACAGATTCGTGATCATGGTGACCATTATGGAAGAACTTGTCAAGAACCCAATTGCGGAGGAGAACCTTGAGCAACAGCTTGTATTGGTCATCCTTGTCGAGTCACTCCTCAGCTCAAGCATCAACATGATTGGACTTAGCGTCATGGATGTCCTCCTCGGCCTGATACAGCATATTTTACTACTACTCCAGCTCGGCGGCAAAGGGTCGAACATCTTGCCGCATCACCAGCAAACAGATGCCATTGACCTCTTCGCAGGTCACGAGCTTGCTTCAGAGTCTCCAACTAATGAACCGGCAATAGCTGCCAGCTCACAAGAGCCCAAGGACTCCCTTCGACCCTCTACGACTCGAACACGTCTATTGGACCGCTTGCGGATATGTCTGGGTGCTCTTGCCAATCACGTCTATTATTCAGATCAGATATCCGACATGATCAGCGCCCTGCTACTACGCCTCAAGCCATCACCACTGTCGGCGGTCAGCAATCCGGTTGCTGCTGTTGAGAATCCGGAAGCTGCCGCGCAGGCAATCTCAAACTCCGTCAACATGCAAGAAGATCCAAAGACTGATACATTCTTTTCCTTCGGCACGGCAAGAGTCACAGCTTTGAATGCAATAAAGGAAATACTAGTCGTGGCAAACTCGAAATCGTCTGTGACTGGTGCTGGCGCTGTTGGTCGAAATCGTGTGCAGGTCCAAATTTGGGAAGGGACTCAATGGCTTCTCCGGGATGAAGACCGTCGTGTTCGAAGGGCCTACGCCGATGCACTGACCACTTGGCTCAAGCTCGAGATGAGCAAGAGTGACCTTAGCGTTCTTGAAGATCGCGAAGCCAGAAAGCACAAACTTGAATCCAGGCTCAGCAAGGAGCCTGCCAGAGCTGTATCGAGCACTTCCAGGAGGAGCAAGACAACTAGAGCGCCGAAGTCGACCTTCTTGCAGCTCTTACATCTTGCAGTATATGACAACGCGATTGAGACACCTGAAGATGAATCTGAGATGTTACTTTTGCATTTACTGCTTCACCAGCTGATCGACAAGCTCGGCGTCAATGCTGTGCAGTACGGTCTACCAATGATCGTCAGATTACAGGAGGATATTAACGCTTCTGACCTGATCACCACGCCGAAGGCCAAAATTGTTATTGGCAGTCTAGTCCACAGTTACTTTTGGACTTTGTCGGAGCAATTTCATTTCCGCACAAGTTTTGTTGCTCAAGAGATCACAAACGAGGTCAGGCGTCGGAAAGCTCACAAGATGTGGCTCGAAGCTATGGAACTGCCGCCTGTGCCTTTGGAGAAAATCATCATCGCAGGTGCAGCTAACAAAATCAAGAGCATCGATCCGGTCACAACCCAGACTGAGTCATTGAGGCCGTTCGACAACATCGGAGCACTGGTCAATCAAATTGCGATCGCCTACAACGAGTCAATCGCGTCGCCACCTTCCTCTCCTCCTGGATCGCCGGGTAAGAACTTTAATGCTCCAATTCTAGGTAATGCTCAGACCTTTCGCGCTCGCGAGCTACCAGAGCAAATCCGTGAAGCTATGCTCAGCAAATGGACCAAAGCTTCTTGCCTTATCTCAATCGAAGCCGAGCTCACACGCACCGGATCCATTCATGGCTCTCAGCGTGGTACATTACGATCACTGAAAAATGGCTTCTTACAGGCGGAGGGAGCTTCGCCTCGAGACTTGAGTCCAGGATCCGACAACCGGCCATCGCCGTCTCATCGCAGCGCCAGACGCGGATTTGCTACCAGCGTGAAGGCTCCTACAGTCCGGGCCAGTATCCCGGCCAGTTACGGGCAAGCCAAAAGTCCAGTTGGCGACCCTCGGGCCTCCGACAGCAATCTCGAAGGCCACCATGTTATGCGATTTGAGGACTTGAAACGCGTGCTTGACGGCAAGTCTGTCGGACGCCGTGCCAGTCTGCCCAGTAATCCGGACTCGACCGACTTTGCAGCTTTCAGCACCAGTGACCGGCCGAGAGTTTCGATGAGCGTTGGCAGCGAGAGCATGGTCGACGCAGAAGGTCTCGACATTAGCGACGACGAGGCAGCAGGCAGCAAGATCATACGAATTCAAAGTACCACTTCCGGGCCCCAACAACCACCTGTCAGTAGCGGCGGAAGCGCATCCAAGAATCGTACCAGAAGCAGCAGTACAGCCAGCGCGGAGGATCCTGACGCAAATGCAAGAGCACTGAAAGGCGAGATCGTGCCGGCAGTCATTAGAAATGACGCGGATGAGGATCCTGACGCAGTCCCTCCAGTTCCTCCACTGCCTGAGGGACTGATCGGGAAGGTGAACGTCCCCCGGCCGATCACGAACGACTTTGCGAATGGCGCGAGTAAAATACCAGGTGACAGGAGGAGTAATGCGCAGAGAATCCTTGATACTATAGACGCCGATGGAGCAGATACTGGGAGGGGTTTTGGAAAGCTGCCGTATTAGTACTCCTATGATGGCTCATGGTTTGAAAAATGAGTAGCGTTCTGCAAGCGAGAATAAAATACCCTATTGGTTTGTGCCAAGTGTTTGCAACGCGAAGTGTTGGACGTTTCAGTCATTTAAAGTTCCGTGTTGCCGTTTTATCTAACAGCTCCTCGCACTCTTCCCTTATAGCTTGTAGCTTGAAGAAGCTGGTTACCGCATTCAGGCCTATCAGAGCCGTTCGGGCCTGCGTGTACGTTCAATATATCAATTAGTCTCATCAACTTACCAACCTAAGAGTCAGCCAAGTTCCACCAAAGCCGGTATGACAAGACAAGTCCGACAATAAAGACGACGTCAAGCTCGACCGCTACCCATCCAACTCATCTCGAATCTCGCCAATCCCCTTCCGAGATAATGTCGCTTATCAGTCCGTCCCGCTGGCGCCATCGAGCAGGCCTCGCAGCCGCAAATGAAGTATTTTTCCAAACGCTTTCGCCGTTGCTTGCGGGCCGCGAAAGCGAGCTTGGACGTGTATGCGAAACAGAGTTGCTCACCGGTTGGGTGTCCTTGGCTGCGATGCTCGTCACGATGGTTCCTGAGACGCCGGCTGGGCTCGACACGGTGTTCGGCGTGCACGAGTTATTGAAGCGCGAGTGAAGCATATACAAAATGTAGCATTTGACCTCGCCCCAGTTTGTGATGAACATGTTTTTGTTCCATAGCTTGATTGCGTTCCCTTTGCAAGGTGAACTCCTGCATTCCCACAATAGTTCGAGTTGCGATCTTTGCTCGGGGCGTTTGAGGCGCAGCGGCGCTTGACTTCGTCTGTCATTTTCTGCTCGCTGGCCAACTCTCTATCCGACTTTGTCAACCATTCATAGTCTGCATTCGTGACGCTGAACCAGGGCTTCTTCTGTCATCAACTTTGTGCCTCGGAGGATGAACTGTTTGGCAAAGGACCCGCCATCCCTTGCCGTTCTCGGTGAGTTGTAGCCCTGGTTCTTGTCAGAGCCGTTCGTGCGGCTCAATTCAAGGTAGCCTGTGAGGATTCGTTAGTGCTCATTGCCTTCGAATCTGTCTTCTCATTTCGTTGAGAGCCGACCCATGGAGATATTTCAGCTTTTACTCGCGTCCCCGCTTCCAGATACCTGCCTTGGTTTGTGGAGTAGATTTATGATGATGGTCTGACATTATTGCCTGTTGGAAAGAGCGTTCAGCCTTTCCAGAGTCAATGAGGCCGCCAGTCTAAGAATATGCTTGTGCTTTTCTCAAAGCTGAGACAGCCATTTGCAATCAGCAAACTGTACGGCAACGCTGCACAAGATTCGCTGGCAATTTGGGGCATCGGCACTCAGAACTGCGGACGAATTTGTGAGCACACATTACTTACAGTCTTGGAGTAAGTGCCACTACCAATGCTTGTTTTCTGAGCTGCGTCCAGACACTTTACAGGCAAATGAAGACAGCCTGCAAGCGAAGTTGGATTCACGAAGTATGCTTTGGCACCACTGTTGGGTTGTATGACGCTCTCGTGTTAGAGCCAGGAACAGCTGAAGGCATGCAATGTCTGGCTTCACTCTGATCAACAAGCGAACAACAAGCTCATTCGCGGTGGATGACAGCCATCAGGTCGGACACTGCTCTCCTTCGTGATTCTCTTCGACTTTGCAAACCCAGGACTTGCAAACAGCCTTCATGTAGCAAAGCCACTTGCATGGTCGTACTGCGAGCAGGACGCCCAATCACCATCGCTTCAATGGCTGCTAAACTCGTTTGCAGTCGTTAACAACAGGGCCAGTCAGTGGTTGAGCGAGTGATTGGAGACCCTCTGAATAAGACACATCCAATAGCTTTGCAATGTTGAAGACATGTCTGAGCTTGTTCCACCGTTTCGATAGGTTCCGGATGCAAGTAAAACGTCAAGGCGAGGGCATCCTCAAGGAGGTACTACTTAGTTGGGTACTCAGCTGAGTACTTCGCTAGGTAGTGGGCTAGATAATACGCTGTTCATCTATCTGGACACTCAGCTAGGTATTTAGCTTTGCGTCTGGCTGGTATGGACGGAATCCCGGCGGCAACTTATCCCCCCCCCACACCTTGATGTCGAGGTCGGCATCCGCGCTAAGACGAAAGAGGATCTGTTTGGTTTTGTACCTGCAGAATTTGAGGGAGCCGGGAACCAAAACATGTCCAAAAATGGATCACACACGGTGTATACCCTGATCCTCCAAGCGATGAGGCGAATGGGTGGAGGCATGTATACGCGGCCAATGGCGGCATTCTGCACACGAAGCCGTGGTCCAGACCTCACACGCATACGCTAGAAAGTGTGCTCAGCTCACTCCAGCTGACGCCACCACAGAGGGGCTCACGCTACGGCGAAGCCGGCTGACGGAAGATGACAATGGAAGAGTTCTCCATGATCGCCTGTGCACTGAAGCGACAAGCGGTGCCCCACGTGCCAAGGCGAGTCTCAGCCATGTCTATGCGCTTCTAGGATTCGAATGAGCTGATTTATCCATGGCGCGTTCTTCTATGCTGTTGCGGGTTGCAGACTGCGTCCCGTTAACATCAGGACTGAGTCAGGATGACGGATCCTCCCATCAGACCTCTCATGGCGCAGGGTGAATTTGCAGTAGCTGACATTGGAGAACATCCTTGCTGCGGTCGAAGGACTATTAATCGGGACTTCGGGGCTCCTACGAGTAAGCATAAATAGGCCTGGTACATGCACTTTTCCTTCTTCCCATCATCAATCCAGTCTCGCCTTGCAAGAGCTTTCTGATTTCAGACTTTTGCGTGACTACAGTATGTCTGCCCTTGAACTACTCAAAGAGGCACACAATGGCAAGCAGCCACGAGTCCTGGGCCTCAAGGCTGTCGCTGGCGTCCAGTCTCGTCTCGACATCGACGTGTTGATGAAAGAGGATCCCGCTGCTTTCAACCTGTTCATTCTTGCATTTGCAGAGCTGAAGCAAGGTGATGGCGAGATGGGCTTCTTCGAAATTGCTGGCATCCACGGTCTGCCGAAACGCGAATGGAACGGCGTGAAGGGTAAGAAGAACGTCGAAAACGCCGTTCCATCTGGTTATTGTGCACATTCGACCGAACAGTTCCCATCCTGGCATCGGGCTTATCTGGCTATGCTCGAGGTATGTCGAAACCTGCGTAGCAGCCTGTGCAGGGCAATTCTGACAAAGTCTAGCAATCGGCCTTCCTGAAGATGCTCGAGATAGCTGATCGTTGGGATCTGCCGGAGCACAAGAAGTACACCGATGCAGCTTACCGCTTCAGATTGCCGTACTGGGACTACTTCCGGCCGCGAGCAGGTGCTGTCACATTTGACGGCGTTATCGATAAGAAGCAGACCACCTACAAGTACAACTATCGAGCGCCGCTCGTGTTCACCTCGGAAGAGATCTGGGCTCGTACCTACCCTCACGACGAATGGGAACGCCTGGACGAGAAGAACACCCGCTTTGGCAAGAACCCGTTCTATGATTACAAGTTCTACGATGGACCTCGGAAGATTGCAGATGATGATTGGAACAAAGTCAGCAGTGCCGGTGACAAAGAGCTACCAGTAAGGATTCTTCAAACTCGCTGACTCGGGATCGTTGACTAACTATCTATCTCAAGGTTTACCTTTTCCCAAGAACACGCACCGTGCGCTATCCTGAACGCAACGACGCAACCCCGACGGAATCTCTCACTAGGGCCTTGAACAACATGCGCATGGACATGAACCGCGTGGCTCTTACCATGCTCGGAGATGCCGCATATGCAAATTACGATATGTTCTCATGCAACAAAGCTCCGCTACAAAAAGCGCCCAACACCTCCGCGAACGCCAAATTCGTATATGATAAGAACGTCGGATCCCCATCCGGATCGCTGGAGACAGTCCACAATCAATATCACGGTCTCATTGGTGGTCTGTCTGGTCTGGAAGGCTACGCAGGGGGCCATATGAGTCGTGTGCCATGCGCAGCCTTCGATCCAGTCTTTGTAAGTGTCATGAACACCTTTCCATATTCTTGACGAGACGTTATTCATTCCATCTAGTGGTTCCATCATGGCCAGATTGAACGCCTGTTCTCAATCTGGCAAGCCATCCACGACAAGAAACCCCAAAACTGGTTCAGCAACGCCGATTTGGCAAATGCCAACCTGCTGCCCTTCCGCCGAGATGGGCCCGAATCATTCTGGAACTCCAACCTCGTTCAGTCGACCAAGGACCTCGGATATACCTATCCAGAAATCAGCGGAAGTCCGGAACACGTGCTCGAGACCGTCCAAGCTCTGTACGAGTGGTCCGTCCCGTTGACTGGCATCGGCCAAAGCGCACCAATCCCAGAGTCCATGAAACCCATCGACGTCGAGCAGCTCGATTTCTTCAAAGGACCCAATGCAGCGCTGGAGGAAAGCGCGTTTGACGAAGAGGTGCCCGCCACCCTCGCTGCGCGGATTGAAGAGATCGCGGCTCCGATCCCCCTACCTACGCAAGGTTACTCGTACGAATGGTACATCGACGACCGAGTTCAAAGGTACTTGCAAACGACATCCATCACTTTCAATCCATTTTTCACTGTACTGACCATTCTCCCACCAGACTTGCGCTCAACGGCGCCTTCACAATCTACTACTTCATCAGCGCCGACGGCACGGCTCCCGGCCCGGACGCGAACCTGATGTTCCAAGGCACGCTCGTGGGCATCAACCACGTCTTTGCCGCACCGGTCGAGCTCTGCGACAACTGCGGCCTGCAGGCCGAGCAGGCCGAGGTCGTGTCCAGCACGTCGGCAATCACGTCGCTGCTCCTCGACTACGCTGCCATCGGGGCCCTGGCTAGCCTGGAGCCGGCGGACGTGGTACCATTCCTGAAGAAGGGCTTGAGATGGAGGATCTTGACGGTGAGTTCTGCGCTGCCCCTCACACCCCCTTTTCATACCACTGCGAGAGGTTGTGAGGTTTGAAATTGCGATGCTGACCTTGAGGATGCGTGTAGGTGAACGGAGAAGTTGTTGATCCGAGAGCGCTGGCGAAGAGTAAGGATTTGAAGATTGGGATCAGTTGCAAGAAGGCGAGGTTGCCGAGGCATTCGGGAGATGTGAGTTACGAGGGATATCCGGAAGTCATCGACGCGATTATCGGGCAAGCGTCGCCGGCTATGGACACCCTTTGAGAAGGCTGCGTGAAATAAGTAGTATTGAAATATTCTCACACTTCTCTGTTGTATCGCACCCTGTTGGGACTGCCAGTTGCGAAACACTTGTTCCATTGAAAGCGGCCAAGTTGACATCCGCGTTGATGAAGTTTCCATGTCTATGAACAGAGGACCATATCTTAGGTTTGAAATCTGCTGAGTCATTTTGAACATACGTTGTTACGTGTAATCATTCCAGTTTTCCATCCACACATCTCATACATGCACCTCTATTCTATGCGAATTCCTTGATGGTCGTCTTCTTGCCTTGCAGGGCCAACGGTACAATACCGCTAACGTGCATATCGGGACCATAAACGTGCATGTTGAGCTTGAGCTCTTCACCAACGCCCTTGATGTTCCTCAAACCCTCCTGGTAGTTGGGACCGGCACGACGCACCCAGATCTGAACCTTGTGCTCGTTCAAAGCACTGGCGACTTCTCGCAAAGCTCGGATCACGCCCTTGAATGTGCTGGCAACGTTTGTGAAGTTGGCAATGCCACCACCGATAAATAGCACCTTGCCCTCGGGGTGCTGAGGAGCGCGAAGCATCAGGTCGAGGACGGTTCGGGCGTAGTGGAAGGTCTGAGTCTCGGTTGGCGCACCGGAGTACTCGCCGTAGTTCGCGAGCTCGTCAGCGAAACCAGCAGAGGCAATGGCATCCGCGTAGACCACAGACGCACCTCCACCAGCAACCAACGTCCAGACACGACCCTTGGAGTTGAGGACTGTCAGCTTCAACGAGGCACCAGTCTTGGCGTCCATTTCGGCGATATAGGCCTCCTCTTTGCTAAGCTCGCGACCAAAAGGAGCTGGGAACTCCATGGGTGGACCGGCATCAATGTTCACAGTACCGGTGGACTTGCCAACGGCAATACCCAGGGCGGCAGGAGAGCGAGCGACAGCCCACTTGGCACCACATTCGAACTCGGCGGTCTGGTCGAGCTTCGCAGCCAAATCCAGGAAGTGAACATCGGCAGAGGTGCCGGCTGTGTTGGGAATGACGACCAAGGGGTTGATCTCGAGGTACGTGAACTGGCAGTCGACGTAGACGGCGTAAAGACGGGAGATGAAGTCGACCAAGACTGCGTGGGCGGCCTTGGGCACGTCTGCAAGCAGAGTCTGAGCAATCTTCTCGTTGGCCGGGTATTTTGAAAGATCGACGGGGATGAGCAGCTTCTTGGCCTTAGCATCTACATCGCCGACGTCGACACCACCCTCGTGTGTAAACAGAATCCAGTCTCCCTAAGACAAAGTCAGCAGAGTCGCTTTTGCGTGTTATTTAGCATCTGCCCGGGCTCGAGCTAAACTGTCTGAGCTGGCTACACACTCAATTGCAGTAATTGAGCATGACACCGTGCTCATGGAATCCCGTTCGGTTGGCATTGCTCATATCGTTTCAGACTCACCTCTCTGACGGAGTTGATGTTGATATAGTACTCGGTGTTCTGAGGGTGGGGGACGAACGGCTCAACCAGGAATTGTCTGAGAACACCAACGACACTCTCAACCTTCTGCGGCTTGCCAGCGCGCTCCTCGATCCATGCTCTTGCGTCCTTCCATGTCGAGTTCAGCTTCAATAGACCACTCTTGCCTCGTCGCTTGATCAGCTGGTCTGGCTTCGCAACGAACTTGGAGCCCTCGACGAGCAACCACGGGTATGTTGTCTCGGCACGGTCAAGAACGGCAGCGACAGACTCGTCTTCGGGGAAGTAAAGAGATGCGAGCTTGGGTGACGGGTTGTGTGTGGTTGCTGGAGGAAGGGGGGTGGGCTTGATGACCGGGGCGCGGGTCAAGTGGTAGTTGAGAATTGCCTTGCCGTCGGCCTCGAAAATGGCTTTCGCAGACATTGTGGAAAGTAGAAAGGGATCTCGGGGATTGAAAGGAAGGGTTGTGTGGTGAGAGCTGGAGTGCAGTGGTTAGCTTCGGCGACAAAGAATGAAAGAGGGAGCGTGAGCCCGGCTTACTAGGTGTCTGCTCAGCTGCGGCGGTGTAGTTCAGCAGCGGTGCGGGATGAATTGTGCTACGAAACAGCTGAATCCCAGGTCAATTAGGAGCAAGCAGGCGATTTACGGCTGGCAGTGTCGGAGATGAAGCTATTCAGGAAGGAGATGCCACTACGAGAGGAAGTGTGCACCGGGGGTCAGCAGCTGAGTGGCCTGACTTGGTCGAATTCCGGGCGCAGAGCTGCTTGCTCTCCCGGCGGGCATTTTTGTGTCGGAGTCGGGGCCGAACTCACCGTGTTTTGGGAGTTTTGGCTGCTTCGGCGCCTGTTGGGCTCAACTAATCTCTGCTGCAGCGCACTGGGCATTTCGCCATCCTCAGAATCTGTCTGATCTTCCGCCCCCTCACTCTGTTATCTGCTGGGAACCCTGGCCCTGTTTCCACTGCTTCTGCAGCTGTGACATGTGCCAGTGTCGTAGCATCACTACTCCGGTCTCACTCGGCTCGCTCGGGTTCTATTGACCTACAGTACCAGAAGTGCGCCAATTGTCCCCTGGAAGCAATCGGACTATCGTGTATTTGGAAGTCACCAATTCACCAGAGGCGGAACTTCTCGGCGACGTGTTGGACATAGCACTGATAGCTGCACAAAACCGCCGACTGTCACCTGCATCACCACCGTTTTCAGATGATGCGCCCTCGGCGCCGACGGCGATCAAATGAGTGCCACGTTAACACTCTCCGCCACGCAGATTGCTGCCCACTGATAAGACCGCTATCCCATCAACAGGTAAATTGCAGTTCGAACAAGAGCTGGGAACATCAAGTGGCGATACAACATACAAACGTCGGTCGTTGTCGTCCGATGATGATGAGCATGCGCAGGCTCTCCAGGCGAACACACGACGAGCTCGGTGTGTAAATCCCGGCGACCGCGTCCCAGATCGTCGGCAAGCAGACCGGGGTTGCAGATGGCCGTACTCAGGAACCAGCCTGTCAAGCTTCGTAGCGCCAATTGGCGTCCGGGTCGTGCTTTGCTGGTGGGGCCGCTGCGGAGCCGTGGTGTGCAGCCAAATCTTCTCTCAAACACTCACAAAGCACACAGGCACGCGCCAACAAAAAAAAAGTTGCCAGCCCGGGCAGAGGAGCGTCCGAAGCAGACCACAAACAGCTCCACCTGTAACTGGTCGCACCCGTGTCCAGCACTCCTTTCTGCCACAGCACACCGGCTCAACGAGTCGGCGGTAAAGGCCATCAATATGTAGCAAAGCGTAAGCAAATAGTGAATGTAGATGTGGGGATGATGAGCGTCGTCGGAGTTGCTATCAGCTGCGAGACAGCTAGTGGTCTGATACAGGTCGTGTCACCATGGTCGCCGAATAATCCGACCCTCCACCTCTCCTCCTCTTTGAAATCTCAGAGTGCTTTGACATTTGTTACTGGCAATCCCAGTCCTGTGACCGTCGCAAACCAAGACAGGTACAATCGTCGAGCAACGCATAGATAGCAGAGACTGTCTGAGGATTGTTGCGGAGAAGATTCAGGTGAGTTGGGCAAGGAGTTCGGCTCCGACTCAACAGCTGGCTGCGGCGAGCAAGTCGGTCAACGCTCACAGCCAGAAACACAAGCTGACCCTTTCTGTCCACCTTCACAGACATCCCCTCCAGAACTTGCTGCCAGCAGTTCACGAGCTTCGCTTCCATCCCTTCGTCCGAGTTCCATAGTTCCTTGTAACCTTTCCTCCCTCGCACTTCCACAATGGCCGCCCAAGCCAACGGGGGCTCTTCGACCCCCTCTACCAACGGTCAGACCGGTCTCAATGCCAACGACAACATCACTCGCTTCGCTGCTGCAAGTAGACCATTGAGCCCTGGCGATGAACACACCCTCTTTCACAATGGCACAAGATGCTTCGTCTAGTAAGTCCAACCACAAGCACGCCGAAATATCTCCACCTCACAGCAGCTGCGAGGGGCCGAGCAATGGTTGCTAACATGCTGGCAGTGGTCTGCAGCCCCGTGCTGTCCAGGGCATGCTCGACTTCGACTTCATCTGCAAGCGCAAGACACCCTCTGTTGCCGGTATCATCTACCCTTTCGGTGGCCAGTTCGTCAGCAAGATGTAAGTGCCCAGGAATTGGAAATGTTTCCAACCGAGCCGCTGGCAGCTGTGGGCGACGCATTGCCATTGCGGCTCACAAGTGAAGGCAATGGCTAAAGATCATAGGTACTGGGGCACCTCAGAAACACTCCTCCCTGTCTACCAGTCTGTCGACAAGGCCATGGCCAAGCACAAGGATGTTGATGTCGTTGTCAACTTCGCCTCTTCCCGATCAGTCTACAGCTCGACCATGGAGCTGATGCAGCACCCTCAGATCAGACAAATCAGTATCATTGCTGAAGGTGTGCCGGAGCGACGCGCACGTGAGATTCTCTATGTTGCCCAACAGAAGGGTATTGCTATAATTGGCCCGGCCACGGTTGGTGGTATTAAACCAGGCTGCTTCAAGATTGGTAACACCGGTGGTATGATGGACAACATTGTTGCCAGTAAGCTTTACCGACCAGGCTCTGTCGCATACGTCTCCAAGTCTGGTGGTATGTCAAACGAGCTGAACAATATCATCGCCGAAAACACCGATGGTGTCGCTGAGGGTGTCGCCATTGGAGGTGACCGTTACCCTGGAACAACTTTCATCGACCACATGCTTAGATATGAGGCTGATCCCAGCATCAAGATCTTGGTGCTGCTCGGTGAGGTTGGTGGTGTTGAAGAGTACCGCGTCATTGAGGCCGTCAAGGCAAAGAAGATCACCAAGCCGATTGTCGCCTGGGCGATTGGTACTTGCGCGAGCATGTTTAAGACTGAGGTCCAGTTCGGTCACGCTGGCTCTTTCGCCAACTCCCAACTCGAGACCGCCGCCATGAAGAACAAGAGCATGAAGGCTGCTGGCTTCTTCGTGCCAGACACGTTCGAGGAGATGCCCTCGGTCCTCGCAGACGTCTACCAGGCATTGGTGAAGAAGGGCACTATCGTTCCTAAGCCAGAGCCCACTCCTCCCAAGATTCCCATGGACTACAGCTGGGCCCAGGAGCTGGGGCTTATTCGTAAGCCAGCTGCCTTCATATCCACCATCTCCGACGACCGTGGCCAGGAACTTCTTTACGCCGGTATGCCCATTTCAGACGTGTTCAAGGAGGACATTGGAATCGGTGGAGTCATGGCCCTTCTGTGGTTCCGTCGCCGCCTGCCCAAGTTTGCTAGCAAGTTCCTTGAGATGGTTCTCATGCTCACAGCCGACCACGGCCCTGCTGTATCTGGAGCCATGAACACCATTATCACAACTCGTGCCGGCAAGGACCTGATCTCGGCACTCGTCTCTGGTCTTCTCACCATTGGTTCACGATTCGGTGGCGCTTTGGACGGCGCAGCTGAGGAATTCACGCGAGCATTCGATAAGGGACTGAGCCCGAGAGAATTCGTCGACCAAATGCGCAAGGAGAACAAGCTGAGTAAGTCATTTGTCTTCTGACTGTAGCGATCGTTTTCTGACATTTTCCAGTCCCGGGTATTGGCCACAAGGTCAAGTCACGAAACAACCCCGATCTTCGTGTCGAGCTGGTCAAGCAGTATGTCCAGGCCAACTTTCCCTCGCATAAGCTCCTTGATTACGCCATTGCTGTCGAGACCGTCACGACAAGCAAGAAAGACAACCTCATTCTGAACGTCGACGGTGCTGTTGCTGTCTCCTTCGTTGATCTGATGCGAGGATGCGGTGCTTTCAGCCCCGAGGAGGCAGAAGACTACATGCAGATGGGTGTTCTCAACGGTCTTTTCGTTCTCGGCCGCAGCATCGGTCTTATCGCCCATTTCCTCGACCAGAAGAGACTTCGAACTGGTCTTTACAGGCACCCGTGGGATGACATCACATACCTGCTGCCATCGCTCGCAAAGGGCGGTGCACCAGGTAACGAGGGACGAGTTGAGGTTTCCATGTAGGTGGCGCGCGGGAAGACGAGGTTCACGAGACAAGACATTATAGATTCATCACGGCGGCATATGTGCGAGGAATGCTGGTGAAAGCTGTGTGGCATGTATGAAAGAGTCTGAGGCTGAAGATTTAACCCGAAAAACGATGAGACAGTTCTTGGTGGCCTCATGTCCATAATCTGGGCTGCAATCCCAATATTTGATTCAAGCTTCTTGCGTGATGTGTTTTGTTCTTTTCAAGTCCTCACAGTCTGCGCCGTATTCATACGATTCCCTATCACAAAACTTACCAGAAACGGTATGGTATTATCTGCGCCTGGAAATGTCCTGGTCATGAACCTCACGAAGATGGTCACGGTAGTGATCCTGCCTGGTGAAGCCCCTATCTGTCGTCCTGCCACACCACCTGAATTCGCAGTCAATCATCTGGTTGTTTCCTTGCCGATGGGCCGTCGAAAGGTGACACGAAAGGTCAGTCGCGCGAGCGAAGTGCTTTTTACACCCAAGAAACAGGCACTGACATCTGCTGCACGATTAGTTCACTGCACCCACCACACAGATTGTTTTCGCCTACGGGGTTCTCAGCTTTCTCTCTACCCAAAAATGTTTTTCCCCCATCTACATAGAGGCAGGCAGGCAGGCCCCCCGAACCCCCGAGTTTAATCCGCTTTTTCGGCATGTTTCCGCGTCCGTTCCTCGAATTGTGTGATACAGAAGAATCTCTGACGCTCCTACTAGTAGTATTGCGGCCTCGAGTAGCTGATACTCGGCCTGTAGCTCTGTGTGTGGGTTGTTCGATTTGTGCTTGCCCGCTTCCGGGGGAGACTACCTAAGGTAGGTACCCGAGGATTTTGCAACTCGCGCGTGAGGCCTGCATGATGTTCGGCGGCACCGGCCGGATTCCGGAGTACGGATATGGGACCTTGTAGGACACCTGCTAGGGCGATGCCATGGCCAATTGCGACGCGGAAAGCTATTGAGTATTTGGGTCGCTGGGAAATTCGATTACGGAGAAATGACATCAGACTCATCGAGCCATGTTGGATTTGGACAACCAGTCAGTTCGAGGACTTTCGAGTTTGATTCATGAGATTGAGAGCGATGGGGCGATTGATATCAAGGCTCATAGCCTCAGGTGGCGGTGCGAGTCCCCATGCATGCCAAGGCAGAATCAGGCTGAGGCGGATTGCCAGTGATCAATCAGTACACAATCTAGGCTAGTCACGTGGAAAGTCTTTAGATCATCATAGAGACGAGTTTAATTCTGGGTGCTCAGGTCAGGATTCAGGAGCACGTTCGCTGAATTATCTCGTTGGAAACCTTCCAATCTCATGGAAAAGCTTGATGCGACTTTGTCAAGTCGGGCGTGACTTTCGTCCTAGTAGACAGGAAACTTGTACGCATTCAGATCGTACTTCCAAGAATCGATCGAGGCCTGATCATAGACACAGCTCGGCGTCGTGCTATTCGCCTCATAGACCGGCCGCAGAGGCCAAGCACAAAGCTCCGTACTCTGGCCTTTGTACGTTCCAGCAAGGAACTGCGCCGGCAAAGTCTTCGGCTCCACACCCTTCTCCACCCAGCTGATCATCGAGTCAAGCATCGTCTGCGGCCACGGACCGTTCGGCATGGCCGGATTCGTGTTGCAATGAGCCGCGCCAGGGACCAGGAACAGCTTGTACCACTCGCTCAGTGCGCTGGTTGACTCGTTGTAACTCGCGCCCGGATACATGATTTCGCGAACGCTTTCGAAGTAGCGGACGGAGCTTGCCGTGGGAATCGAGTTGTCAGCGTCACCGTGGTAGTGGATTACCTTCCCGCCGCCGGCTTGGTATTCGGTAAGATCAGGCCAGGTGGTCTGGAGGACATCGTAGTAGCGCTGCATACCATATTCCATGTAGTCGCGAAGCGTATCGTATGTAATGTTGTCCAGAGACGGCAAGGTTGAAGAGTTTTGGAGGAGCAGGAATCGCTCGACCCATTCGCCTCCCAGGCCGTTCACTGACACGCCCCAGGACTTGGTCGCCTTGTTGTAGCTCGTCTGCGCATCGGCGAAGGAGGCACCCAGGGCATATGAAAAATAGACTTGACGGCCTTGTGAGTCTTTCAGCCCTGCGACGATGGTGTTTGCGACCTCGAGACCTTTGGCGGTGATTGTGCCATTTTGTGCTGGTGTTGGCTGTGCGACTACACCTGGAACAGGGCTAGAACCGCCGCCACTGGAGGCTGCGCAGCTGTATGGCTGGCCGAGAAAGCTTTTGGTGTTCAACTGAAGCTTGCAAAGATCAGTCCGGGCGATGACACCGTCTGTGAGACCGTCTAGTGAGTCGCAAGCTGCGATGGTCAGGTTCACGATCTTCTCCAGCTCGCAAGAGGGTGGGTAGTAGTCGAGCGTCTTTTCAACCACGTTGCTCGTAAGATGATTGGCCTGCTGTTGTCCATCTAGAAGCTGTGGTCAGTATACGACTCGTAGTGTCACTTCCTGAACCACATACATCGAAACGCCGGTGCCCCAATGACTGCGCCGTCGAATTGGTCCTTGTATCGCTGCACCTGACTCCATCCTTCACGACCACCCTCGGAGCATCCCTGATAGTAGCGGTAGAGTTTTGTGGTATTGAAGAAGTTCTTGGTCAATTCGTGGCCAATGACAGTCATCTCATGAATGCCCTCGTACCCGAACATAAAAACCGACTCCCAGTTGACAGTGCCGTTCGCAAGCAAGAATGCAGCGTCAAAGTTTTTCGAGAAGCCTCCAAATCCTCCGTCGGTCAGTCCAGCGGCAGCGCCGTGCGAGATACCTCCAGCAACGGATTGAGCGCCAGAATTGATGGCCAGTCCACCTCCACCAGTCGACAGAAAGCGGTTCGCGAATTTGGCTGGTGCCGGAAGCCAGTACGTAACAAGGACACGGTCGTTTCGTCCAATATGGCTATATGCGAAGGTGACATTGCAGTAGGAGAGCCCACTTGCATCCGGGTACATGACAGAGTTCAAGACAGAGTAGTTTGTATGGGCGCTGGTGGTCAAGGACGAGCCGTCTATGCTTATGGCTGGGACCGTTGGCAGAGCAGCTTTAGCGTAGGCGACATTGCAAACAGAGTCCAAGGAGGCAGCATTAGTCAAAGTGAGGCCAGCCATGATGGCGCAGGTCTGCAGCAGGGAGTACATATCGACGCTCAGTACTGGGCCGGTCAAGATGTAGTCGGCCACCGACGAGAGGGCCTTTGTTGCAGTTGCTGTGACAGGCACGATATATAGTATCCATCTTTGCCGTCTAAGCCTCCCTTGACGAATGCAGAGCAGTTCAGGATACTAGGGCGCTCGCATGCTGCCGCGCGTTCGTCGTCATGTCGTGGAGGTTGAAGTCGGAGCCCCAGAGAGATCTGCACGCCTTCAAGCCACGACGAGCCGGCAGTTGAGTTCGGCCGGCCTGTCAACGACTTTGTCCCCATCTGATAACCTGAAATCCTGAGCTTGATACGTCTGCAGAAAGCATCCCTATAAGTCTGATCTCTGATAGGCTCAAGGAACGGACCCACTAGCTCGAACGAGATGCAGATTGCGGTTCGAGACCTGATGTCCACGTCAGCAAGCGATTGCGGCGGCAGTGGTGCATATAGATGTGACCGCAGCCCAGGTTTTCTAGACTCTTTTCAGCATACTCGAAACGACATGCCTGGACTGACCATGAGCACATGCGCTTTGTGTGAAAAGTAGTACGCTCGCAGACACAAGGCGGGGCCCCAAATTCAGGTGGGATGGAGGACGATGAATGCTCCTCAGCGAAATTCGAACCCCGCCCCGAGCCCCATTTCACGTTCTTCCAGGAAGCAAATTTCCAGAAGGTGCTAATGTGGTATGGGGATATCTGTGTTGCCGTCGATTACTGCCGTTCATTCGGCTGAAACGCTGGTTGGAAGTGTGCCGGGAGCTTGGCATATTTACGACGTATATTACACCAATCGTTCATATTACCCTAAAGTCATGGCCTCCAACCCATAATTGTGAGGCAAATGCCCAAATGTTCCTTGGACGGGGAGCCTCGACAAGTTCGATCATGCGCCGCTGGAAGAGCCACAGAGCTAGACTCGCTTGCTCTGACTTACCTCGAAGCCATTCGAAATTGATAATGAAAGACCTTTGCTTGAGTGCAGTCTTGACGTTTTCCGACTCATCCGAGGTCAAATATTGCTGCCTGGGACTCGAGATCTAATAGAGAAATGGTGTCATGAGCTCGATTACAGGCCCAATTCATTTGGTCTCCGGAGGCATTCGATCGTCGACGGCGAACCTGTCGATGTGTGGGCATGCTCATACTATCGTTTGGAGGCTACTTGGGCGCCGGATCCTGAGATGCGCTTTCGGCGTCGCAAGTCCATATGAGCGTGTGCCGTGCGCCGAGATTGTCTGCGAGTCATCTCATTGACTAACGTCACAAGATCGAGGCATTCAACATAGCAAAACCTCAGATCGAACTCACATCGTAACTCTGTCGCACTGTGAGTACAGCGGAAAGACAATCAGGCTGAGATTTATGAATTGCGTCTGAGGCTTGTCGGAACACAAAGGCATCTTGTGATTACCTCAGTGCTAGCACATGAATCCACTGCCAATCTATACTTCCTTGTCTGCGCCGGTGTCCTCAACCGATATTCATCCGGCCTCTCCAGACCATCCAAAGATACCATACATGCCGGCGGAGACTCTGAAGCTCCTTCGCCAAAGACGCCATCTCCTGTGGTGAAAGGGGAATGCATTGGACCCCAGTTCTGACTCGACTCCTCTTGCTGTTCGTCGCTCATTGCTCGTCTCCCTGTCAATAGGGAAAGGACCGATTGCTCATCGTGCGACGTCATCATCACATACTGCCAAACTTTACTAGGAACAAACCCAACACTACTGCCATTTATCCAGTTTGGATGATTTCCGAAGTCGCTCACCGTAGCGCAACAAGAACAAAGGGACTGGTACCAGTGCCAGCGCAACAAATGCAAGCACAGAATTGCCCCAACCCAGCCCTACAGCTTGGTAAAGTGCTGGTCCAGCCAACGGCAGAACTGTCGAAAGTCCATTTCTGAACGTGCTCATCGCAGACAGTGCTGACGCACGATACATGCCAAAAGTGTCAGCAATGTAGGTCGTCATCGGAATGAAGATAACGTATGATCCGAAGCCAATCAGCACAGTCCCGAGCACGGGTACAACGTATTGTACACGCTCCTGAGCCGTCCACCCATACATGAACAGGCTCAGGGGCGTCGTGATGAATCCGAGGATCATCGGTGGTAAACGCCACTCCGGCTTGATATGACCATGTCGAGCTTTCATCCGTGCTGTATACCGATCGAGGACGTACGCGCAGAATCCGGCGCTCAAAGCCATACCAGCTGCAATTCCAAGGAAGACTAGGCCAGCTCCGCCCTCTGAGAAGCCATATACTGTCTCATATACGGTGGTAATGTTTGCGGCAATCAAGTATGTGTATCCAGTGACGATGCATGAAGACACGACAATGATCAGGAAGACCGGGATTTTGAAAGCTCTGAGCGGCCGTGAGAAGGTCCGGAGCAACATCTGCAGCACGGACGGGGGATGGTCATACTTCGAATAGAATCTGCTATCGCCCGTATCCCTTCGCAGCTTCTTCACCTTTCGACGCAAAATCTGCGCCTCGTATGTCTCGCGGTACACCAAAGCGAACAGGATGCTAAAGGATCCCAAGAAGATTGTGGTAAACCAGAAGGCCCAGCGCCAGCCTTTTTCTTGTGAGATCCAACCACCAGCAATGGGTCCAATCACCGGTCCCAGGAGTGGCATGAGTGAAAGCACAGATTGTGCGCGACCCCGTTGCTCGACGACGAATATGTCGCCCACAATACTCGGGTTCAGAGCCGTCGCCGCAACTGTGAGTCCGTTCAGACAACGAAACGCTAGGACCATGCCAATGCTCTGGCTCTGGGACTGCGCAACGAGTACTAACAGGCACAGAATGTTCGAAGTGTTGTATACGGGCAGTCGGCCATAGATCTCACTCAGTGGACCGAGTATGAGGCAGCCGACAGTAGCGCCGAGATTCCAGATAGACACGATCAACGTGGCGTCCGAGGAGCTAGATGAATCGAACTCCCTCAGGATTGTTGGTGTGGCAGGTGCACAGACAAGCACGTTCAGGTTTCTGAGAAAGTGGTTAGCATGGTTTCTCGTCATGTCAGTTGTGGGTTGTGCATACGAAGTCAGAGACATTCCAGCAAGAACGACAATGAGCGACCATTTGTACTTGGTGCTCCAATTCTTTGGGTCGTCTTTGTCCTCACCGCTGCTAAACTCTACGAGGTAAGGGTCCGTTTCACTTGAGCCGCTGACATTGTGTTGCAGCTGTTCATATGAAAGCGCCGCTGCTGACTTCTCCGCATCGTTTGAGTAACCAGCTGATGCAGCTCCATTTGAAGGCTGGGCACCTTGGATGATGTCTGATGTGACTGGAATGTTATCGGTCTGCCCACTCTGTGAAAGGGCGCAATGGGCATGTGACTCTGTCATGACTCAGGCTCTGACCGAAAGTAGAAGTTGCGAGCGATGAGACCGCGAAGCACAGAATGTGCGGGATTGGCGAGACCTTGTAGAGACCGATGGCCGTCGGATTGGCGGCCAGCTGAAGGTCGAAGTTCTGCCTTGTCACGTTTCTGTGCTCTGAATACTCGATCTAAACTGGAAATGTTGCCGCACGTCCCGGAACACTCTGGTGCGTGAATCACCTACAGCTTACAGGTCGCTGCCACAAAAGGGTTCATGCATGATATGTTATCGCGTTCATTGATTTCACTCTGCGTGCGACAGCCCGAGCGTAATATTTGAGATTGCTGGCAACGAGTTCTTGAGATATTTCCTGTATCTATCCTCTCGTGCTAGTTTGCTTAGTTCCATATTTTACATAATTACCATTCTCCGGAATTACAGGCACGGATTCTCGGTTACTTTTGTGTAGTGGATCGTGAGCGATGTCCGTGGCACCGACGGACGAAAGGTCTCTCTGAGAGCCAATCGGTACATTATCATTCCACTCAGGATCCTGATGTCTGACGCGAGAGCGAGAGCCGTGGGATTCGAGCGAGAACATACTTTGTGCGCTCGCCACTGCTGACTGGACGCCGGGCAGACGTACAAGCGGACCAAGCGTAGGGAGGCAACAGCAAGTGAGGGCCAGACCAGATTCCAGCATCGACCAGTAGAGACCACGAGTGACAAGCACTGTATCCCGTCAGTTCAATCACCAAAGAATCGATCTCACGGATAACATACAGTTGTTGTCCAAGGTCGGGTCGTCGATTTCTCCAGCCGAAACTTTTTGCCAGGAGTCGGTAGAGGCTCTGGTACTTCACTGCTGCAAAAGAACGTACCTTTGACGGCATACACAAAGTACGCTAAACGGATGCAAGAAGCGACCAATGCCCTGCGATCGTCAGTGGGGCATCCAGTCGATGAGAAGCCCACTTATAATGAACCCACAATAAAGACACTGAGGACCGTCAATTTCCGGCTGAGCGTTGTACTCAGGCGCAACACCGTTGGAATAGGCAAAGCGAAAATCATCACGTCTGTGACGATGTCCGAAACGGCAAGTCCAAGGTCACTCGTGCCATCTGTGGGGCACGATGCATGGTATGACACGACCGAAGTCCACCGACCGGCAAAGTTTGTCGGGCATGAAAAGAGAAACCAGAGGAAGAAGGCAATTGTCCAGAGGATGATGATCACGGCAACGACCATCAACGCGGCGTTGAAGGCTGGAGAGTTCTTTCCCGCGCAGAAGATTCGTCGAAAGAAGAAAACGAAGCTCAATTTGACAAAGCCCATTGAGAGGATCAGCATCAGGAAGAAGGCCCATTCCAGCTAAGTAAAGGTTAGATTCTTTCAACCCTCTGGTGTTCTCACTCGTATCAACACGTGCCTGTTCATTGAGACGGAATGTTCGATTGTTAGGATCAGACTTTGGGGTTGGGTATCCGAAGGCTGTCACATGGACTCCGACGGTGATGGTGACGGCGCAACCAATGACCATGAGCTGTTTCGTATGTGTCAGTCTCTGGCTCGGATTCACAAGCCTCAACTTACCAATGCTGGTAAAGTGAGCCAGTCATCGAGACCAAAGGTATGATTTTGCCTGGCTCGCGCATAGAACCGGAGCGCCACGATGATTGGACATATTGCGAGGAAAGCTCCTGCACAGGCGAGGACATATGTGGGATCAGAATCATTTGCCATGCTGAGGCATCAGTCAATGAGCAAGAACGAGAGCCAGGGCTCATGAGATCAGAGGGAATGAAGAGTGAAATCAAGACGGAAAACGTCTCCAGATGATCACCCACACATAATCGGCGCAAGGCCTACTTGGTCGCCAACCTTTAGTTCAGACTGCCACAAAGCAGAGCGGCGAACGCGACGGGACGACCACCTGCACACCGATGCGGAGGGATCAATTACGACAAGCGGGCAGAACGGCACGCATTGATCGACACTGCAGTATACCAGCTTTGCGATGGGTGGAAATCGTCTTCTGTGCGACTCTCAGCCAGGACCCACATTGGTACTGGCTGCGGTCTCCAAGTCGGTCTCTGGTGCAGTGATGCGGGTAATCCCTCGGCTGTTCCGCGGCGTCGCGGGCATCATACGTGCTTCATTGGTCGTACAGACGCAGGCGAGTGCGGCTGAAGTCGAATGACCAAGGTTCATCATCATAAGATCGGCGTCGATAAGACAGAGCTGAACTTCTGAAGTAAAGTCGGCCGGGAAAGTCGGCTTCGGAAAGTCTCACGGCGGCGAACCTGCATCGACTAGCAACGAAGTTGTCTGATATCTATTGTACCAGCTTTAGTTCCACACAGAGGTACTTGAACTTGCAGCACAATTACCCGAATGACAAGTCAAGTCTGTTGCCGTCCTCTTTGATACCTCAGAAAATGGATGACTACACCGTATATGAAGTGACGAGTCGGCACGAGCTAGACGCGGTGGTGGATGTGATCTGGAAAGGCCAATATTCGCCCTACATGCCGTCACACTCAATGCTCTTCCCAAGCTCTGACTATTCCGCGGAAGCTCGCGTGAAAGCTCTCGCTGCATCCAAGGAGCGACTCTGGAATGAGCGTCATAACGACAAGAGCGGCAAGAGGGGCTGGATCTACGTGAAGCACCGGGACCAAGATATCATCGCAGGGGCGCAGTGGGAGATGCATGACGGCAGCCCCTTTCCGAATGGTTGCCCAAAGCTCAACATGTACTGGTGGCCTGACGGAGAGGCAAAAGAGTTCTGCCAGGAAATGCTTCAACAAGCATATACCCCACGAAGCATGTGGATGCAGCGAGCGCATGGAGGTGAGTACAATCACTGTGCGCAGATATGACGGGCGACACTGATCACATCCCTCCAGGGATCAACACCATGGTAGTGCATCCCAAGCACAGAGGTAGAGGAGTCGGGGGTCTCATCATGCAGTGGACCAATCGCAAACTGGACGAAAGAGGTATTGAAGGCTTTCTGGAGGCTTCTGAGCTCGGGAGAAGATGTTATGAAAGACACGGTTATGTGGTGGTGATGAAACTTGATTTTTTCATCCCTGCAGGGAAAGGGGATGAATGGCAGAAGCTAGCTCATGACATGAAGCCATATCCTTGGTATGCTATGTGGCGACCGATCAAAGGTGGATCAGACCCCAGCGGCAGAACAAGACCATGGCAGCTCGGAGCGCCTCTGCCAGCATGACCAAGTATAAGGAATAGACACGATTCGAATTGACTCTGCTGGGCGATAGCACTCAAGTGTGACAGTCTCGGCGTGCCCGCACGAAATGCAGAAAGCATACTTTGAGAAGTGGATACACAGACTAGATATGTACGCCTTGGAGGACTAACACCCTCATAGAGAGTAAAATTGAACCCCGAGCCAGACGACTGCCGAGCTTGTTCGTCGATCCATAGGATTCCAAGCGGAAAGGACGAGGCGACGCCCGGGCGGAATTGCAATCGATAGCGGCGGGGCAGTAATGCAACAGGTAGATTGATCTTACCTGAGGCCCACTCTTTTTGATACTTGTACAATGAGATTATCATGATGATGTATGGAATTCAGCATTGCGTCCTGCTGTGTGATTTAAAGACTGGAGCAAGAAGGTCAGCCTTGACCGCGGTACGACGAAATATATGACCCGCCTTGATAGCCCGAATGTGAAACACGCTAGTCCCGAAGAGGTAGCAATTTCTGCTAGCATTCAGCCGCACTTTCGACCTCATGTCTTCTGCCTCCGTGTGTGAGCGAGCTTTCCCCATTTATCCGATTACAACTTCAACTACAACTACAGATCTACATGAAGATTGCGTTTGACTCCTGACGCGATGAAGCCGAGCCCTGCCGAACCCGAGAGCATTCTTACTGCCGCCCTTTCTGCGGCACGCCATATGAAGGGTCGGGTGGCGCGACCAAAATAGGGTCACATTTGAAACTCGGAAACGTCTCGGGGGGCGAGAATAGCCTCGTCAATGTTTGAGCCTACTGCTCCACGATAATTCAGATCTTTGCGATCCGTCTCTTTCTATTTTCACTTTCCTTTTTTCTCATTGATCCTGTCATTGTCGCTGTCTTTGTCTTGTCAGGCCGGCCTGGCGTTCAGTTCTACCCTCGTCACTCATTTTCGTTCAAAGCGCTGCGTGCAATTGCTTCTTTTGACGTTCTAATTGCATTAATCCTCCGAATTCCAGCTATTCTCGGATTTCAAAGACATGATCAAAATGCGCGCCGCTACTCAGTTCGTCCTTCCGGCCGTCTTCGCAGCGCTGGCCGCCGCAGTCAACATCCAGAACGCGACAAGCACCGTATCTCTTTTCCTGCCCGGCGCCGATGCACAACAGCTGGTGGCCTCCATGGTTGGCTCGGTAAGCAGACACGTCAGTAGGTTGAGTTCGCAGAACTAACACCTGCAGGTCGCGACGGCAACCACCTTCGTCGTCGCCTGCCCGTCCGGCGCCGACTCCTCCAACTGCGGCTACCCCGAGCCCTTCACCGTCATCGAAGGCCCTTCGACCGCATCCTTCGCCTGGACTAACCCGGGCGAACACTTCGCCTCGACCGTCGACTGCAAGATCAGCGCTAGCACCAGCGCAGCCTGCACCGTGACCATGGAGGGAGGAAACAGCCCTGGAACACAGACATACAGCCCGACGGTCAAATACTTGCCGGTGACGGTCACGAGCGGACCGATGTTTACGGCTCCGGCTTACAGTGGCAATGGCACGGTCGGCGGGCCGAACGGAACTGTGGCGACGGGAGCTACGCCGACGGCTGGAGGTGCGGCTGCTTCTGCGAAGAGCACGGGGGCGGCACCGAGGGCTACGGGACTTGTGGGCTTGAGTGGTGTTGTGGCTGCTGCCGCTGTGGCGGTTGCCGCTTTGTGATTCGTTCAGGCACTCAATGCAGTTGGAGGACAAGACGAGATGATATGATTGATGCACATTGTAACACATGTAAATGCTTTCTGTCTCACCTTGTTCGCTCACTAAAACTTCGGCCATCCCAGTATTGCGGTTGCCCAGTCGCCATTTGAATTAATTTTCTTGGCCTGACATTCTCCTTTGATGTCGAATAGTTTGCTGACCCAGATATCAATCAGAGAGCAAAGGAAATCCGTAGTCAACCAGCTCCTTGAACAACTTGTTTTTCTCCGCAGGCAGGCCCTTTGCTTCATGGTTGGCTCTAGCAATGTTCTTAAGCTGGGCAAGAGCAGGCCAATTCTCTGGCCCTTGAGTTCGGATGGTTGAGGGAGTACCCTGAGTTGGTTTTCATCTCATCCCTCCTCCAAAGTCACATTCGTGCCCAGGATCTCGGTATAGAACATCTCCTCCGGCGGAACTAAACCCTGTTCCTTGCGGTTATCTCTGATCAGTTTTAACATAGCTGCAAAGACTGGCCACGATTCAGGTTTCTTCGCCTGGGACTCGAAATCGATGGGAGGGCTCGTCTGTTGCTCAGCCTTTAGCGACTCTAACTCCGCTTTGCTGATGGTGCAACAGCGACGCTTGATGATCCTCTCCTCCGATTCTTCAAGCGCATCTTCAATGTCGTGGAAAGAAAATTCTCGGAGTGGAGCGTTGCTGCGTAAGATGGAAACAAAGACGTCGTCCCATGTGCCGCCTTCCAGACCGACGTCGGTGATGTGCAACGCACGTAGAGATGACAGTTGAGGCACCAAGAAACCTAATAAGCTTCCCACGTCGATCTGCATCATGTTGAGCCTGATGTTTTCGACCTTGCCTCCGAAGGGCACCAAGCCTTGTGGCGGTTTGCCCAAAGCTACGATCTCGTTCCAAGAGACAATGAGTCGGCGAACCTTGCACATGTATTTTGAAAAGATGTAATTTTTCAGACCACAGCGACTAAAGCTCACGGTACTGACACGCGATAGATTCTTCCAGAGAATCTTGTTCGTATCAGCAACATCAGCTCCATCACCAAGATTCTGGTCCAGATGCTCGAACAAAAGCCCGGTATTCCAGAAATCTAGCCTATTCAGATACAGCCAGTCGTGGTTTTGTAGCAGCTGACTCCAGAGGTCGATTGTTCCGGTTGGTGAAGGTCTGCAGCCCAAGAAGTCGATGTGAGTGAGATTCTCAAATCGAGAGAATGCACTTTGAAGTTGCTCGTAACAGTATGTACTGAAGCGCCGCATGCTTCCAAACTGACAGTTGAAAGTGAGTCTCTTGACGTGAGTATGTTCTGGGTTCCTAGATATTTCTAGAAGATCGCGAGGGGCGACCCACTGGGCAGAGAGGTTGTCATGGATTGGTCGACCCGGAATCAGCCAGCATGTGAGTTCTTGAAAGATGAGGCGAGAGGTGGCATTCATGAAGGCTTGATTGACCCCGTAGAGTAGTCGCAGATTAGGGTCATCCCTGTAACCATTGCGACCGTCTATGGCCGTGCGATTGTCATCGATGATGAAGTCGACAATGCGGCAGACCAGCTCCTGGGGGAGATCTGCAAGACTCATGTTGAAGGTGGAAGTGATAGGGCTTCGAACGAGTGCTTGAAGATGCAGACTGATTTGATGTCGGAGAAAAATTCGTTCTGTGATCGAAGCTTGAGCACCAGAGCTGGATCAGGTAGAATTGAAGGTTTGTTTGGCAGCTTTAGCTAAGTGTCGAGCGGTGAAACGCTTTTGACAAAATATCGTGATGAACGGATTGAACATACGCTGATCTTTGACACGTGAAGCTAGAGCGAACATGGA